>CAMXCT020001413.1:410000-572500 GCA_947184155.2 Cladocopium goreaui | reverse complement strand
GTACCTGCAAACCTGTCAACTCCAGCCTCTGCCTGCTCCACCACTGCATCGACATGCTCTCGGAGCTGTGTGTTCTCCTGCCATGAAGGAGGCCTTTGAATGTTCACTGCCAGAGACAAAATGACAAGAATGAAAAAGAAGAGACTGAAGAGAAGACAAACAAAACCTCACAATCCCTTTTAGAAGTCCTTCAATCAAGGAAGGGAAAAAGAAGATAGACGTGTCTGAATCCATCTGCACTGTTATTACTCTGCAATTCCAGCAAGTCTAACCTGCAGCCAGTGCGACATCAAAACAATACACAGTCCGGCTTGGTTTCTCAGTGTATCTGAGTGTATCTGATAGTATCGTAGGATCTTGTAGTCCCTTTGAATCTTAAAGTCTGAAGCCAACTCGTGGATATGGCAACTTGCTCTGCATTTCTGGCTCCTCCACCAGAATCCGAATCCCTTCCTGCACACAAGTTCAGAACGTTCAGAGTTGATATCAAAAAATGTCAAATGCTATAGGCTATAGGTAAACATGATTTTAAATATAAAAACAAAGTATAGAATGTGTATATATATGGGGTCCCATATATATATATATATATGTTCAAGCACTTGTCCAACCGTCCAACCATCCAACCTCTTGTTTTTTGATGTTGCTCTCGAGTTCGGCAATCTTCTTTTTCATAGCTTCCTGCCCCAAGGTGGTTTGGCATCTGGAATCTGGCGCAGTCATTCATGGTGGCTTTTTGATCCCACGGCACCGAAGCATCACCGAAGCACCACCCAAGCACCACCCAAGCATCACCCAGCACCTTCTCCGGGTCTTCTAATCTTGAATCTGCAAGCCTGAGGGCTCTCCTGCGCACACAGAGGAATGGATACCCGCACCCTTTCCCGTCCACTGAGTGCAATAGGCAGGCCTTAACTCAGCCTCCTTTATGAGCAAGTTCCTCTCCAGCTCCAGGATCTTCTTTTCCAACTGCAGATATGGACGATGCGGCTTGAAATCATTGAAATTATTGAAATCCCAAAACCGGGACGATGAATTGTCAAGAGTCAAGATTGAGACACTGGAAGACCACCGAGCATCAAGCTCCAGCAATTCCAAACAAAGCCAAAGATTTCTGACCAGCAGCTTCTTGAGACCAGCGAGCAGTTCTGTCGGACAAAGGAATTGATGTCTCTGGTCTCAAACTTACGGAAAGACTGGCATTTGAAGAGAAAACTGCACGACCTGAGATCCAGATAACGACACCTACTGTAATTCCTACAGAAATTGGATGCAACTCCACCTTCACTTGAGGATAAGATTCTGCAGGGTCTGGTTTCTGGTTTGTGCTCTACGATAGCATACACAGATTTGGCCCCAACCCTTGAGCATTGGCGCTAATCTGATGATTCGCATCACGGAGCTAACCCTGTGGGAAACTTCGATGGGGCAACAAACTGTCAAGGACTGCAAAGAGAGTGTCGGGGCCAGAGCATGGACTGCAACTACACAACTCTAGCATCAGCGAAGCACGAGCAACTCACAATATCCGTGCAATATCCGCAAACATCGGTCAACAATACATACCAGACATGAACACATGGAGGTATGACTCATGACTACTCAGGTATGCATTACTAACCGATTTGTCATTAGCTATTTTTCATATCATATATAAAAGGATGAAAGCACATCAATCAAAGCCATGCCTGAGTCCATTGTTCCCAAATTGAATCTCTGGCCTCTTCTTTCTGAACATGCAGAGGAATCATTTTCTTCTTCCACTCCTCTTCGACCTTCAATACTGCGCTCTATGGGACACTCCAAGGCCTTGAATTCAAGTCATTATGAAAATGAAATTGTTTGTTTGATTGTCTTGTTACATGAATTGAAGGATGGATGGACGGATGGAGGTACTTAAAACCACAGTCCAACAGTTCTGCTAATCCTGTTGTCAGTTCGTTGGCTAGCTCTTCCCTTTTCCAGTCCAAATGGAGGTTTCCTAAAGTGGTGGTACCACTAAATCATCCATTTTAATAGGATTTTCCATTGTAAACCATCCATTTTGGGGAGCCCGCATTTGTGAAAACCCCCAAATGAATCCAAATGAGTCTAAAGGGCTTCGGCTTTATTTTGTGAGACGCTTTGCATATTTCATAGCTGTCTGATTTCAGCCCATCCACTGCATTGAATTTGAAGGGAATATTTACGGATGTACACTGAAGTTGGTTTTGGTATAGTATTGTAAGGCAGGATGGCTTTGGGTGTGCTAACTAAAATTCTTTCATGTTCTCAATTCTGTTACATGCATGTAAACTATATACTATAGACACTGATTGGATGCTCACAGATCAATGGATTCCATTTGTCATCGATTGCGTAGGTCTGCCACTAGCTTCCAGCCCTGTTTGATGTTCCTCTGAAATCGGTCCAGCGGTGCAACATTTAAGTGCACACCTCCTGGACCTTTTCGAGCCACTTCTCCATCTCCTTTCTGACGTTTTCTTTCTCCTTCGGGAAACTCACGCCTGCACAGCCTAAAAAACCTGTACTGCCTGCACCGCCTGTACAAGTACAAACACGGTCGCAATGGAAGTTGGAACTACAGCACATTGCTGCAGAATTGTTCCAGTCCTCTGCATTGTCCAAGGCCATCTTCCTACGCTTACAGGGAGAGAGAGAGAGGAAGAGAGATTTCAGAAAAAAATGTCAATCTAGTTGCACATTCAAGCGAAGCTTGAGAGAGAGGGACAGGGAGAGGGAACAAAAATACAGTTCCCTCATGCCTTTTTCTTCTGCGCATACTACAAACAAGTACCAGGTAGTGCCCGGCATGCGCAGGGACGGAAGTTTCGAAAAAGGGAAATGACTATAGGAAAAGGGCTGCTTATAGGAACTGTGTGTGTGTGCTGGAAAGCGATGAGATGAAGTTTGCAACGAACGAAAACGCGATGAAATGAAATGCACTGGAATGCATGAATGCATGAATGAATGAATGAATGAATGAAAGAATGAATGAATGAATGAATGAATGAAAGAATGACAGAATGAATGAAAGAATGAAAGAATGAAAGAATGACAGAATGAAAGAATGCATGAATGAAAGAATGAAAGAATGAAAGAATGACAGAATGAAAGAATGACAGAATGACAGAATGAAAGAATGACAGAATGACAGAATGAAAGAATGAAAGAATGAAAGAATGAAAGAATGAAAGAATGAAAGAATGAAAGAATGAATGAATGAATGAATGAAAGAATGAATGAATGAATGAATGAAAGAATGACAGAATGAATGAAAGAATGAAAGAATGACAGAATGACAGAATGAAAGAATGCATGAATGAAAGAATGAAAGAATGAAAGAATGAAAGAATGACAGAATGACAGAATGAAAGAATGACAGAATGACAGAATGAAAGAATGAAAGAATGAAAGAATGAAAGAATGAAAGAATGAAAGAATGAAAGAATGAAAGAATGAAAGAATGAAAGAATGAATGAATGAATGAATGGATGAATGAATGAATGAATGAATGCACGCATGCATGCATACATGGATGGATAGAATGAATGGAACAAATGGAACGAATGGAACGAATGGAATGAAGGCAATGAATGCTGTACTGTATCCACCAGACGATAATTCATCCTATGGCACTACAATTTCCTATTGGTTACCATGAAAAAATCAAAGTGTCTATAAAACATTCCAGAGCTGATCTTGGACTCTGGCGCTGTCACCTCGCGACTTCTTTTCAACTCCCGCTTCCGAACGGCCAAGAATCAGCCGCATAGCGGTATCTATCTATCTATCTATCCATCCATCCATCCATCCATCCATCCATCCATCCATCCATCTATCTATCTATCTATCTAATCTATCTAATCTATCTAATCTATCTAATCTATCTAATCTATCTAATCTACCTAATCTACCTAATCTATCTAATCTATCTAATCTATCTAATCCATCTAATCCATCTAATCCATCTAATCTATCTAATCTATCTAATCTATCTAATCTATCTAATCTATCTAATCTATCTAATCTATCTATCTCTATCTATCTATCCATCCATCTATCTAACTAACTAACTAACTATCTATCTACCTACCTACCTACGGCGACGGAAGTCCACAACGGCACCCGCAACCTCCAGCTGCCAGCCCGCTTACCAGGAGCGTTGCGACATCACTCATGTTTTGGTGCGCACAGCCGTGCCAGTGCGTTTCTCACAGCCGATTGCAAGCCCGCATGGCAGGAGGGACGCACCAAATCGAGCAACATTCCGTCACCATCAACAACGCGGACTTTTTTAAGCTGCTCCGAACGCCTCAGTTTTTAACGATTCTTTATGTGAAACCGAGCTCCTGCCACAGTCGGGTGCACTTTTTGCCGACCTCATCTTCCGAAAGCGCCCCGGCATCGTCAGCCTTTTAAGAGTTTGAAGTGCAAAGCGAGCGAGCTCTCGCTACAGTCCTGTGCGCTTTTTGTCGACAACTTTTGCAGATCGAGCCCCAACCCCGCGGAAACAGAGACCCTACTTCGGCGACCACGGAAGCCACTTTACCCGAACAAACACAAGGTTTTGCGCCTGAGAGTGTTTTCACCCGTGAAGTCACGCGTTCCCAAACTGTCCCTCTTCTCTACTATACTCTCACACGGGAACTGCTCTTGCTCATACTGACATGATGATGACATGATGATGATCATGACATGATGAACATAATGACAAGGCTGCCCCTGGACATTTGTCCGTAACTCGGAAGTTTTCGAAGTAACTTCCTTTGATAAACCAAAGAAAGCTGCAAATGTGCCAGGAGCATTTCTGAAATCATGCAATACAAAACTCCTCTCTCACAGTGCCGGTAGACCCCCTTAGAGTACCCCTCAAGAGCGCCCCTTGGAGCACCTAAGTTGCTTGTCTTTCGTGATGAGTTGCGCTTGGTATTCTTCCTGCGCGCAAGAATATCACAGAACATGTCTTCAAATTTCCTCCGAATGGTTCTAGCTTGCTGAGAGGACATCTGCTTAGGATCTGTGCCTCGATTTCATCTCGGGCAATGCAAATCCTCTCATAAGCCCGCTTCCAAACATCGATGGTGTCAACGAGTTCCTCCGGCCCGTCCAGGCGAATGCGGGAAAAAAGATTCAAATTCACATGAAAGGGTACGGAACCCTTTGGAATTCTTGCATATTCTAGCGCCGTTGAATCGGCGAAAACGCTTGGATATGTCTTCCGAGTTCTGAAGCTATTAGATGCTCTGACCAAAGCTGCCTCACGGTCTGTGAATCGCATTGCTTCGACCAGCTGCTCCAACTGCTCTATTCGAGCCTGCCCGGAACAAATCTTAAGCTATGCAAACAGAACATACTGAACATGCATGGCAACAGCACATGCACATGCTACACTGGCGGTAGACATGAAACTGAACTCCAAATCCGTGTTTTGCATTGCCATGCTAACCTGCTTGTCCGGTAATCACACGGATCAACCTATAGTACTCTGCACATGGCGACTTCAAGTGCAAGTCGGTGAAGAGAAACTCTGGATGCCCAGAATATCCGAAAAACATCGAAAATCCCTGCGAGCTACCGTGCCATCGTGAAGAGGTACCATGCCGTCCATGGTTAAGTGACATGAAGGATAGCTCTGATACATCGGGGCAAGGTCCAGGAAACTGTTGGAGTGTCGGTGGTTGTAGTGGTGCTGGTGGTGGTGGTGGTGATGGTGGTGACGGTGGTAATGATGGTGGCTGTGGTTGGTGGGGTCGGCAGCGCTGCTGCTGGTTTTGTTGTGGCTGATTCTGTTGTTCCTTTTGCTCTTGTGTTGTTGGTGTTGTTTGCGTTGCAAGGTTCTTAGTGTTCTTCGCTGTGTGGGTGGTTTTCTTGGTGTATTTATATAGTGTTTTAGCGGTGTTGGCGCTGGCACTGCTTGTGCTGCTTGTGTTTCCGGTTTTTCCTGTGTTGCCTGTGCTGCTTGTGTGCCTGTGTTTGTCCTTCTTGCTGTTGTTGTTGTTGTTGTTGTTGTTGTTCTTGTTTGTGTTCTTCTTGTTGTTTTTGTTGTTGTTGTTGTTGAACCAATCCTTCCCCATCAAGCTCCAATCCACTGAGACAGTCCATATGCCAAATGATCAAATTCATTCATTGCTGCAATTTCCACAGCTAACTACCACACTGCCCAGTCTGCTTAGTGTTCTTCCAGGCCTGGAAAGACGCGATAATCGCACGCTTCTCCTCTGTCAGCTCAATTGTAATTCGTTCCTGGCAGGAAAGCAATAGCCAACTCTGCATGGACAGAACAGAGAACAAGACGCAACAAAGGTCAGAATTGACAGAATGGGATTGATAGAAAGACAACAAATCAAGAGATGTCCGAGCTTTTCCAGCAAAGAAGGACAAACAGTACTTAGTCACACCTAGTTGAACTACAATGACCGACATTACAATCACCAGTGTGCGCCTATTTACACGGGTCCAAATTCTTCACTCACTATCAAAAGGTCCTTCTGCTCCACTTCGTTTCGAAATTGAGCTTGTAATTTGGCGTAGTCTCCAACCTCAACGTAGCCCACTCAGAAGCTCTCTAAACAGCTTCAAAATCTCTTAGGCCACAGGTTTAACGATTCCGTTCAGAAAACCGAGGAAGCTTTCAATACAGTTCTCACCCACCACCAAAAAAAAAAACAAGGCTCAAACAAGATGTAGGGAATTCTCTGCACAAATCATATATTTACATCCTGTCACCTGTCGCTTGTCTTCAGTATCAACTCACGTATTGAATGACCATAATGACACTACTTATATTGAATGACATTACTTATATAATCCATGTTGTCTTATAAAATAATTGAATAGTTCTGTCATAGATCTTTGGAAAATGTTTGGAACATGTAGATAGGTATAATAAAGTCATTGTTGAAATTCACATACTGCTTGGGCAAGAGAATGTTTTACTATGTTTCATTGTTGCTTTTAAGACTGGTTTTCGTACCAGCTCCTAAGTGAGACATCAACAAGGTTGTACCCTCCCTTTATTTATTTCTGCCTCCATCCAAGCAGCAATAGCATATATTACCATAAAGACTTGACAGCAGTGATTGTTGAACACATCGTTTGATTTGAATTTGCTATCTCTGCTCCTTCACTGGACCAAACAACGTGACCATTGAAACTGGAAGTCGCGCAAGGAACACATATCAGATGGCTTTCCGAACCGTTGCTGCTCAAGGTAAAAGAGAAAACCAAGTAAAATAGATGCAGCTATATGCGACTCTGTCATAAGCTCCACATAAGATCCGCACCATTTCAGCTATGCCTTGCTCTTTCTGCAAGATCAAGTCTGCCGTCTCTTTCATGTGCATGTCGATGTCGAGCTGTAGGTCTAGCATTGCGAAAAGGTACACAACACACCGCAACACTAAGCATCACTAAGCCTTCTAATGCGCGCTCTTTGTTCAACAGTTCAGCTGTGTTGAATGCTGTTTTTAGTTTTGGCTCTGCAGGAGCGCACATTCGGATGCCACGAGGCCGCTATGCCAGACGCACAAAACAGATTGGGATGCCACGTTCGGTCATCATCCATTGTAACATTGTTGTGAAGATTTGTGAAGTGGCATCACTTGACGAATACTTGGGAAGCGCGGAAGCACTCCATCATGTCTACAACACACTTTGAGCGAAAAAAGATCACTCTTGGGCACTGCTTATGTCACGTCCCTCGAATATAGTCAGAAGCACAAAAAACTGGTCCGCCATGCAAGCATGACCAAGATCACAAAAAAGGGTTCTTGCTCAGGTTGGGAGTAGGATCAAGATTTGGATTTTACCGTTTCGAACCTTGATGAAAACAGGAGCACAGAATCTGGCACAGACAACTATGCGGTTCAACAGTTGAGCTGCAACTGGAATTTTCTCTACGCGATGCTCATTTCTCAATGTAAGAAAATGGCAAACTGTTGTTTCTTCCTTGAAAGGGAGCCGGCTACTCTTGAATAATTTTTTATTCTGCGACTCTGATTGTTCATTATGATTGAAATTGTGATTTCAGACTTTCGCTCATTTGTTTGGTGCTCAATCTTATTGGCTGCTATCCTTCACAATCTTCTGAAAGTGTACAGCAACGTTGTGAGTAGACAAAATAGACCATTTTCCCATTTTCGTTCAAGAGTATAGATGGGGCTTCTACTAGATTGGATTTAAGCCAAGTAGTTGAACAGTCATGATCTGGCCTCTGATCTGCCGTTTCTGCTTTTTGATCATCTCCTTGTGCAAACCATTCAAGCAATCGTCTCAAGCACGAACCAATGAAGGTGTGGGCAAGCAATGAAGTTGAACTCACGATGTCATCTAACAGGGTGTCTCCCTCGTTTTTTGAGCCAGTATACAAGAAGCCCTAAACAAGGTTGTTCTGATCTTGAAGCTATCCCATGATTAAAAAAAAAACATGCTATGTGTCATTCTTGTCCTCTGTGCCCCATCAATGTAGGCAAGCTCTGCAGATACCCCGCAGATACCCATAGCTCATGATTGCATTTCTTCTTCGGGTTCATCTCTGCATTCTTGCAAAAGCATAGGAAGGTGTCTTTCGGACGGTATCTGTTTCCATCCGATCAACTTTGCCCTTTCAATTACAAAGAGCAAACACGCCCTGAGCAACCTAGGCCAACCCATCCTTGAGCTCATGGGTTTGTCTGGTCAGCTGCACGTTCTCTTCCTGCGCTCTGCAGAATCCCGCATCTAAGCTGGAGTGTTGTCACTGTTGTCACTATTACATATTACACCTGGATGAAGTCATTGGGTTTCCTACAAAACTTGTAAGATTCTCTGGTTTGCCAACCAATCCATTCCATGTTGCAAAGTCCGATGTCCAGTGGTTTCTCCACATCGATTCAATTCAATCCCAAGTATATAAAATGTGTCAACGTGATCCATCCATCAGAGACTCACATTACAAATCTAGCCTAGGTTGAAGATTGCAACAGCTCACATTGAACATCTCCTGGAACCATTTGTATATGTAACCTGTGCTGGGTTGACACCACAATAACATAGCAAACAAATTGCAAGGGAGCATCCCTCCTTCTCTATTTTCCCTGTCATCACATCTTGAAAAATCATTGAACAACACAACATGTCCGGTCAAGTGGCAGAGAGAGAGAGAGAGAGTGAGAGAGTGTCAGCAGTTTCAAGTTTTTTTAATTCCAACCAAAAGGTGTAGTGCTGGATCAACTTTGCCATATTCTGTTCACGAAAGAAAAATAGGCAAACGCAAATAGGCTAATAGGCAGCACTGTTGTACAGCACTCTTCTAGATGCGGAAACGCAGGCTCGTGAATGCAGCCTGTTTCAACATGTGATTGCGTGAGTTTATTGTGATGGGATCACTTGATGTAGGCCCTGTCCGCGTCATGGCATTCAGGTTACGAATGGTTGCTGAATCTGCCGGCCTGCCGGCATGTCTGATTGAAAGGCGTTGTTCTTGTTTCTGTTTTTGGTTTGTACTTGCTCCTTTGTTCTCTTGCTGCGCGTTTTTGCTTTCTCTGAATCGAGGTCACCCCCCCCGCCCTCCCCCCTGTACCCTAGTTTAGGGGACGTGTCTACACAATGCATGACAGTGTGCATAACATGGGACATGTTCACTTTAATTCATACATGCACCACTGCGCCACTCCGTGGCTCAAAACTTGCTCGCATAGCAGGATGAAAGAGTGTAGCGTGCCGCCGCGTTGAGCACAAGTGTTACAACGTCTAAGTTGGGATCTAGGGCCCCCTGAATACCAGGGAGTGCTACCTCAAAGTGGGGGTAGCGGAGCTTGTGCCTTGCCAAGATTCGATATTCGGACTGCAGTTGCTTCCTGCACCTGTGCCGATATCCGGACTTGCACGGGCAACTTGTAGGCCAACTTTAATAGCTGCCATGGTCTTAATCCAAAACATGGACTCGGACGAAGAACAACTCCAAATTGTTTCATATGAAGAGCCTGAAGCCTACACCGCCAGTCACGTCGATACACGACAAGGCATCAAAATGACTCCTAAGGTACCTCCACAATTTGATGGCCAATCCAGCTGGTTTGAATATGAAAACTTAATTGATGACTGGCTCGGTATCACCACATTTGCACAGACAAGCACGGACCGTCACTTAAAAATGCCCTTGTAGGAGCGGCTTCGTTTTACAAGTCGATGCTCGGCAATGCCCTACTCCGAGATCCGGATCGTGGCCTCTCTCATTTCAAGGCGATTCCTTCAGATGTTTCGCACGCACGGATCTGGATAGGGCGTTTTGAGATCGCTCAGAAGCGTCTCCTGGCACCGTGGTCCGATTTGCTTGATCTCTCCGATTTACCGGAAGTAGGCACACGCGAATTCACGGCAGCATTCACAGATGAGCAACGACTACGCTATCAACAGTTAACAAACGACGAAGATAGGATGAATTACCGGGTGACCCTTCGTGAACAGACCATTACAAATAGAAAGGCCCAACATCAAAATCAATTTCCGCTATCGGATAACTTGATGTCCTTGATTTTCCTGGTCGAAGGAAGTCTAGAAGTCAAACTTCCGGCAATATATATATATATGGACAGATGAAAAGCAGAGCAGGGACCCGCCGGGACCCAAATTGTGTTGTCCTTCCACACTTCGTGTTCAGGAACGGCGCACATATCGTCGCCCTATGCAAAGCGACCGACGAGAAGGGCAGAATCGCAGCTCACCAGAATCTGGCCAAAGATAATGCTATGTTAGGCATGATGGCAAATGCCGAAATTAGGGCTCCATCACTTGCGATCTTTGTCCGCGGTACCCATGAAGTGGGCGCCTTCATCGAACTCCTTTGTCAACACCAATGTGAGACTGAAAATAAAGAGAAGGAGAACAAATTTTGGATCCTACATGGATTTTTAGACTGGCCTACGGAAGAGTCACCTCTGGGGAAATGGTCGACCCAAGCTCTGGCACACGGACAACGATGCCAACTTCCGTTTCTCCGAACTTGGAAGCCAGCGTTAGGCCGCATCAGGCTCCGCTCGCCACCACACAAGCCGACACAATCAACAACATCTCCGAGATCGACGGCTCGTGTGACGTGGAATCGCGTGCTGTGCTCAAGCCGACATCCGGCGCAGACAATTACGATGTCCACCGGATGGGTCTTGCCGAGACCCGAGTGGCAGTGTTGCATTTATCTTCGTACACTTGATCAAATGCGTATGCTGAGCTCGTGAGCGCTGGGTCCAATTCTTGGCCAGATTTCTTGACCTGAGACGGCAATTTGTTTTCCCAGAGGAACTTCAAGAAAGATGATCACTCCGATTTCCGGAGCTGCTCAAGCGATTCCTTGGCCAAATTAATATGAACCGAGGTGCCATCAACCCAGGCTGGAGAGCTCATCAAATCCATGGAAGGCGACCGCGATGCAGAGTGCGACTCTAGGATCTTAATTAGCCTCTGTTATGGAAAGCAGACCGTGATCTGCGAAGAACGCAGCCAGCAACAATCGGCTTCAGCGTATGGCTGGGTTGGATCAGCATTTGACACTCAAATTACTTTGATTGACGTCGAGCAACCGAAACATTTGCTTAATTGCATACGACCTCGGCCTCGGTGAAACTGACGCTGCATTTCATTCACCTCTCTTGACGATCGCGAACATGCTCGTTATGAAGAACATGCGCATCCGATCTCAAGCAGCCGAAAAACAGCGAGGAGGCCGATGGCAAGAAAAGAATGTTAACTATATGCAACTGCGCCAAGAGCGCCAAGAGATCCGCCAAGAAAGGCAGGGCAGAGTTCCGCCACTTCGTGGAGATAACTTCCGACAACCGGAGTCTCCGCAGCCAAGCAGGAACAGGTCCAAGAGCCGAAATCCCAGCCGAGATCAGTCGACTCCAAGGCGACCACGGACACCTCCGCGTCCTCCACGCCGATCACCAACACCGAACCGATCGCCTTCACCCGCCCAGGGTTCAGGAGCACGCAGAGTGAATACTCCGCCTTGGCGCGAGGAACGTGGCCGGAACGATCTGAGACACCTCAGGGCCAAAGGACCCGCAGCCGCACTGGCGATGGTCAAGTCCATGGCGCGTACTGGACGAATACAGGCCGTCAGGCGCACCGTGAAACACCTCCTGTTTCAGCACCACCTGAACCACCGAGAAGACAGACAGGAGCACAATGGCTCAACTCTGGAGCATGGCAGAACTATCTGCCAACGCCTGAGAACCGAAATTGCGGTCATGGCTATTACCAGCAACCGTATTACCGATACAATCCTAGCTCAGCTTGGAGTATGCACAAGGATATCAAGTCCCTTATGAGCAATGGGTTAGGAATCAGGACGGAACTTGGCCAACTGCGCAACGCCGTCAGAATGAATTGTTCGTGTACAGCTATACCTTCAGAATGGGATACTTCCATGCAGCGGTCTGCTGTCAAGCCAGAGGCTCATACATAGTACCTGGCGCTGCTTTGCTGGGGGCAGTACTAATTTGGTATACGGTCAATAGGTTATTACAGCAAACCTTGCTACACAAGCCGCTTCCGTTTTACTGCTTTGTCTTCGTCTTCCTTTCTTATTCTCCCTATTCTTCTTCTTCTTCTCCTTCTTTTCTCTTCTGCGCTCTCGCGGGCTTCCACCTAGAATGCACATCAAACTCCCTTGGGGCCACCTCTCTATGGCCGGCGGGCTTGCCGAAGGCAATTAAATACACACAAATTCTCAAGAGCCTTATCGATTGCTCGCTCCTATGCCATGCCAAAAACATGTTTCAGTTTTCTCGTCCACAAAGTTCTACTTAAAATTGCAATACGGGACCGTGGGGCCCAAAACGGCTTCATGAGATACAGCCCGTCCTTGAGGTCTCGTGCCCTTCTCAATGCCTTGCTGCGGACAAAGCAGTGTATAATTCCTTGCGGATATCCAACGCTTTCTTTGACTCCTACAAACATCCCCGGCATCCCTGGATGGAGCCATCCTTTCATGACACCCTCCCATCACAAAAGCCTCTGCAAGCCCACCAGGACCAAGCCTTGGGAAAACATACACAGAAGTTGTGTAAAAGGTCCCAGTTGCAGTTAAAAGGGCATTGGTGGTATCCAATGGTGCCCAAGGGTATCCAATTCTGCAACAATCACAGGCAACTTAAAATTGATCCTGGGGCCCCATGCAGTTCATCGTATTTTTTCTGTAATTTGTCGAAGAGGCTAAGGAGCTTGTCATACCTGCAGTCCAAACTGCGGCCACTGGACGCATTGGTAGATCCACGTGTCCAAAATCACCATAGCCACCAGCATCGTTTCGAATGCCATTCCGCACACATTCCTATAGACATCCAAAAAGTGTATCAAGCAGGTCTCAGGTAGCTTGCAATCAAAGCTTGCCAAGGTGCTTCACTTCCCAAGATTCAGCAACCAGTTCAATCTCGTTCTTCAAAGAAGTGACCAGTCGGTCGCGCGTACGCACAAGCACCTGTAAATCTTCAGATTGACACATGGGATTTGTGGAAGCCGCCTTTCAGAGCATGATGCAACGCTTGCATTCATTTTCCACAGCTGCAAAGCTCTTCTGCACAGCTTGGACCTCCAACTCTCGTTCTTTGCTTTCCCACGTGACCCGAGCTTTGTCGAATTGCCCACGTACCTGTCCGAGAGCTTCGAGTAAGTGTGAGTTATACAGCCAGAGCAGATTCCTGAACTGTCTAAACCGGCCCTGTCCTAAGGCACTCTTCTGGCTGAACTTCTTATAGACGAATTGCTTATCCACGTTCCGCCTATTGTTTCTTTACATTTTCCTTCTAGAGCCTCCTTCCTCCTTCATAATACGCTTCAACAGTTCATAGATTCGCGATAAGCTTTAATTAGTTTCTGCTGGCTTGGTGCCAAGGCACAGCTAGAAGTTCCTTCTCTCGCGCTGCTTGAGCTTTGTCACGTCGCACCTTGCAAAGTCTCTCTCTAAATGAAAGTGACCAGTGTCAATTCATGCACAAGCCTTTTGCAGCATGGCTGGACGTCCAATATTAAGTGTGGCACCACCTCGATTTCGAGGTCAGCTTCCTGGGTAGCGCCAGCAAAGCAAACAAACCAACAAAACAAGATACACAAGGCATGGGAAAATTGGGAGACGCTCAGACCTATCAGAAAGACACTGAACGTTCTTCTCTTGAATGGGGCTCTGGCACGTAGCTCACAGCGAGTCCTCGCACATGAAGCAAAGTAAGAACCGTGAAGCGATGTGTGTGTGTACATATATATATATATTTGTTTATTTATCTATTTATTTATTTAACGTACGTTTGTACATATCCACCATCTACGCAGTCAAAAACCCAAACTGTTGAACTGCATTGCCTGAAGTTACGAGCAAATGGATAAGAAATTATGGCAATAGCAAAGCGTTCACATAGCCAGGCCTTAGTTCATCATAGGCGGCCTTGGCAGGTTTTGGAATTCTGATGATGAAGCGTCTGATTCTTCTGTTTCGGCCAGCTTAAGCCATTCCCGCCTCGCACTCCTTTCTGATTTCATCTTCCCTGTTTGCTTTGAGGGCCAATTCTGCCTTCAAAAAACGCAACCCTCAACAGAAGCAAGGTTTGTGCTGTATCACCAGAATGGTCTGTTCAAAGTTGCGAGCAGAATGTCTGTCTGTTGTGAGAGGATGCGGACGACGACGACCACCACCACCACAACAACAACAACGACGACAACAGCAGCAATAACAACAACAAAGAACAAGAAGAACAAGAAGAACAAGAAGAACAAGAAGAACAAGAAGAACAAGAAGAACAAGAAGAACAAGAACAAGTGTTCGAGTAATAAAGTAACCAAATTTTCGAGTCAAGACTTCACCCTCACCGCACTGCGGAAGGTTCCAATCCACGTGCTGAAGCACCACTAAGTGCACCAAGTGGAGCATATTGTGCTATGTGGACATACTTAATTTAGGCAACGGGCTCATTTTGGGCATAAATTCGAGCTCATTTTGGGCAATTTATTTTTGAGGTTCACTTTGGGCATAAACGGGATCATTTTGGGCATCAATGGGATCACTTTGGGCATAAATGGGATCACTTTGAAGCCTCTCGCGTTCCAAAGTGATCCCTCTACCAAAACGAGGCGCCAATCCCAGATTTTGTCCTCACATCATCACTTCCACTGTCACGTCCATTACTACTCTCTGACCTTGGAATTCAGTGTGCTCAACTACCGACCCATTTAAAGTTTATTTGAAGTGGAAGGGGAAATCAATACCAGCCATTTACAGAAACAACCATTTAGGGTTTATTGGGGGGAACTTCTACTCACACGATCATTTCAGCATTTTCGAAGGTTAGAACACACGACTCAGCCCACTCTAAGGGCTCTTACTTCTCTCTTGCCTTGGCCATCCTTATGCTCACAGCAGCCATTTAGGGTTTATTTGGGGGGAGGGGGGGGTTCAGAACTTGCCAGTTAAAATTTATTTGAGGGGAGGGGGGAGGTCAATACCAGCCATTTACAGAAACAGCAATCTAAGATTTTATTGGGGGAGGGAACTTCTACTTACATCATCATTTCAGCTTTCTTTCGAAAGGTAGAACAAGCGACTCAGCCCACTCTAAGGGTTCTTACTTCTCTCTTGCCTTGGCCATCCTTATGCTCACAACAGCCATTTAAGGTTTATTTGGGGGGGAAAGATGAGATTCACAACCAGCCATTTAGGGCTTATCTGGGGGGAGGGGGAGGGTTCAGAATTGGCCAGTGTAGGTTTATTTGATCTCACCCCCTCGCATTTGCATCACTACACGCTAAACCTTACTGACTGGATCGCATGTGGCTTAGCCATCTTCAGAGCCAAACAAAAAAATGAAACAAAAATGATAACGAAGCCAACCAAGCCAGATCAGCCGTTTGAGGTTCAGCATGGCTCTTCCCCTCAGGCCCTATCACCCGCAGCGCTTCATCCATCAGAAGTTTCGCCCAAATCTGACAAAAATGTTCAAGCATCTTCACTGGGAAGCCACCGGACCAGATCAGCCGTTGAGGTTCAGCATGGCTCTTCCCCTCAGGCCATTTCCCCCGCAGCGCTTCATCCATCAGAAGCTTCACCCAAATCCGACTAAAATGTTCAAGCATCTTCACTGCGAAGCCACCGGACCAGATCAGCCGTTGAGGTTCAGCATGCCTCTTCCCCTCTGGCCATATCCCCCGCAGCGCTTCATCCATCAGAAGCTTCACCCAAATCCGACAGAACTTGTTCAAGCATCTTCAATGCGAACCCCACCGGACCAGATCAGCCGTTGAGATTCAGCATGGCTCTTCCCCTCAGGCCTTCAATGCGAAGCCACCGGACCAGATCAGCCGTTGCGGTTCAGCATGGCCCTTCCCCTAAGGCCATATCACCCGCAGCGCTTCATCCATCAGAAACCCAAATCGGACAAAAATGTTCAAGCATCTTCAATGCGAAGCCCACCGGACCAGATCAGCAGTTGAGGTTCAGCATGGCTCTTCATCTCAAGCCTTGCATGCGAAGCCCACCGGACCAGATCAGCCGTTGAGGTCCAGCACGGCCCTTCCCATGAGGCCATATCACCCGCAACGCTTCATCCATCAGAAGCTTCACCCAAAGCCGACAGACATGTTCAAGCATTTTCAATGCGAAGCCCGCCGGACCAGATCAGCCGTTGGGGTTCAGCATGGCTCTTCCCCTCAAGCCTTCAACGCGATGCCCACCAGATCACATCAGCCGTTGGGGTTCAGTATGGCCCTTCCCCTTAGGTCATATCACCTGCACCGCTTCATCCATCAGAAGCAAATCCGACTCAATTGTTCAAGCATCTTCAACGCGAAGCCCACCTCACCAGATCAGCCGCTGAGGTTCAGCATGGCTCTTCCCCTCAGGCCATATCACCGCAGCACTTCATCCATCAGAAGTTCCATCCAAATCCAACAAAAATGTTCAAGCATCTTCACTGCGAAGCCCACCGGACCAGATCAGCCGTTGAGGTCCAGCATGGCCCTTTCCATGAGGCCATATCACCCGCAGCGCTTCATCCATCAGAAGCTTCACCCAAATCCGACAGAACTTGCTCAAGCATCTTCAATGCGAAGCCCACCGGACCAGATCAGCAGTTGAGATTCAGCATGGCTCTTCCCCTCAGGCCTTCAATGCGAAGCCCACCGGACCAGATCAGCCGTTCAAGTTCAGCATGGCCCTTCCCCTCAGGCCATATCCCCCGCAGCGCTTCATCCATCAGAAGCTAAACCGAAATCCGACTAAAATGTTTAAGCATCTTCAATGCGAAGCCCACCGGACCAGATCAGCCGTTGAGGTTCAGCATGGCTCTTCCCCTCAAGCCTTCAATGCGAAGCCACCGGACCAGATCAGCCATTGAGGTTCAGCATGGCTCTTCCTCTCAGGCCATATCACCCGCAGCGCTTCATCCATCAGAAGTGTCACCCAAATCGGACAAAAATGTTCAAGCATCTTCAAGCAAAGCCTACCGGACCAGATCAGCAGTTGCGGTTCAGCATGGCTCTTCCCCTCAAGCCTTCAATGCGAAGCCACCGAACCAGATCAGCCGTTGAGATTCAGCATGGCCCTTCCCATTAGGCCATATCACCCGCAGCGCTTCATCCATCAGAAGCTTCAGCCAAATCCGACTAAAATGTTCAAGTATCTTCACTGCGAAGCCCACCGGACCAGATCAGCCGTTGAGGTTCAGCGTGGCTCTTCCCCTCGGGCCATTTCACCCGCACCCAAATCCGACAGAATGTTCAAGCACCTTCAATGCAAAGCCCACCAGACCATCTCCGCCGCTGACGTTCAGCATGGCTCTTCCCCTCAAGCCTTCAATGCAAGCCACCGGACCAGATCAGCCATTGAGGTTCAGCATGGCTCTTCCTCTCAGGCCATATCACCCGCAGCGCTTCATCCATCAGAAGGTTCACACAAATTGGACAAAAATGTTCAAGCATCTTCACTGCGAAGCCCACCGGACCAGATCAGCCGTTGAGGTTCAGCGTGGCGCTTCCCCTCAGGCCATTTCACCCGCACCCAAATCCGACAGAATATTCAAGCGCCTTCAATGCGAAGCCCACCGGACCATCTCCGCCGCTGACGTTCAGCATGGCCTTCCCCGAAGCCACCGGACCAGATCAGCCATTGAGGTTCAGCATGGCTCTTCCTCTCAGGCCATATCACCCGCAGCGCTTCATCCATCAGAAGTGTCACCCAAATCCGACAAAAATGTTCAAGCATCTTCACTGCGAAGCCTACCGGACCAGATCAGCAGTTGCGGTTCAGCATGGCTCTTCCCCAGCAGGGTGCATGTGGCTACAGGGCCAAAGCAAGGCTCTGAGGGCATCACTTGCCAAAATTGCGGCAAGAAAGGCCATATAGCTCGTGAATGCCCACAGCCTGTGAAATGCAGCCGCTGTGGCAAGTCAGGGCACACAGCGAAGGACTGCTGGGCCAGGGATCCCAGCAAGAAACCCGGAGCGTCTTCGACTCCAAAACCTGCAGCCAAGCCCAAGGCTAAGCCTGCTGCCAAGAGCAAGGGCAGCAAAGGCCGGGGCAGAGGGCGTGGGAAAGGAGGAAAATTTCGAGAAGTTGAAGAAAAGGTGAAGAGCCTGCAGAAGCTGAGGAGTCTCAAGAACCAGAGGGAGAGCAGGAGGGTGACCAGGTTGCTATGGCAATCAAAGCTGTGAAGTCTGCATCAGCAGCTCAAGCCTTCAATGCGAAGCCACCGAACCAGATCAGCCGTTGAGGTTCAGCATGGCCCTTCCCATTAGGCCATATCACCCGCAGCGCTTCATCCATCAGAAGCTTCACACAACTTGGACAAAAATGTTCGATTCAAGCATCTTCAATGCGAAGCCCACTGGACCATCTCCGCCGCTGACGTTCAGCATGGTTCATCTCATACCCTTCTTGCCCAGCCCCACGGTTTTCCCGTCGGGGGGTGGACCAGGGAGGAATCGAGCCCCTACCGTCACTAAATCGCCACCTGGTACATGGCCTGGAAAAAGTCCTTTTATGGTCGGAAAAAAATAATCCACTTAATCAAATTGAAAATCGACCTCCGGACCGGCAATTGCCATAGCTACCCCCCCCGGACCCCCTAATACTCACTACGTTCGCAAACAACAACTCAGCCTTTTCTGTCGGCTGGCTTTCAGAATTAAAGAGCATTAAAGAGCTTCAATCAATGCAATATACTGTATGCCAGTATAATATCCACAAGTCTTACAAGAGAGTCACACGAGAGGCACGCAACACACACAACATTCAAGAGTCACACAAAGTCACAGGAGCCTCCAGCTCCCGGAGCCTTTTGAAGAGAAGATTTCTGTCCCTCAATCTGCATCTAAGCTCCTTAGCTCTTCTGGGCTCTTTTTAGCGCTTCTTAGCTCTTCTTAGCTCTTGATGCTTCAATCCACAAAACAGAGCTTGTCTGATCTTATCCGTCCAAACTTCAACTGCTGTTTAAAGGTCAAGAGATGTGGTCAAGACTGTGACGGCAGGAAAAGCACACCAGTCGTATTCTCAATCTGGGTGTCCTCGGAGTGTTCTTGCCGGAGCTCGACTATCCTTTCAGCGATTTGGCTTTGGTGCACCCCTAATACGGCAGTCAACAAGCAAGAAAGATCCAGTTTGCATTTTGACATTTTGCGTATTTTTGTGTCGAGAGAAATACCTTACGACGCCACAGAAAAAGTGGCTAGGAGACAAAGTAACTTGCCGGGTTATTTTGGGTCTGGCGGCAAAAAACCATCGCTATGCTCTTCAAAATCATATCAGGCTGCATTCTTCGACCAAATGCTTTCATCTGGACATCTGCAGAGGTCTCTTCTAGTCTCCTCTGATCACGCTTTTGGATTTCCCTCTTTGCTGCAGCTGTCTTCTCTCTTTCTTCCTGACAGAGTGAAGAAAAATTAGGATGATTTCAGACAAGCAAGAGGATTGAAGTAGGTATCTGATAAATGCATCATTAATTAGACACTGAGAACAGGGCCAAAATCTGACCTTCTGCATGCTTCAGCTGAGCAACGACGATACCATACCTGATCAAAAGTCATCCACCGCAAGGTGAACGGAGTTAATCAAGACACAGCACCACAACTTACCAGAACCAAGGAAACGGATACGACAATACAGCATGCGAAGTGACGGACAAATGATTGGCAAATGATACACAAAAATTGTTTTCCAAAGCCTGTACATGCTTTAAATTAATTAAGAATAATGTACAAAACACAAATTGTTTTCCATATTGAACTGCCGCTCCGGCACCCCTCTTCCTTCTGCTGCACTCGCTCATCCCATTTTTGGTCAAGGGCAATATTCTCCTGCCACATCTGAAGATATCTGAAGCACATAAAGTGTCATAAACTTATCAAACTTACTGGAAGTCAATCAAAGTCAATGCGGATAATCAAGAGTGCACAAGCAGTGAGACGCAGTGAGACTTCAGGATTAACCAGGATTGACTCACAACAGGCTAATGCTGGGCACTCCTTGGATTGTTGCAGGACGCGCTCTTGTAGCTTGGAAATCTAGGCAGAAAGCGATCACTCGGAAGTAGACACCCATATAGCAGCAAAAAAGAAAACTTTTTTTGCACAGGACTCCCTTAGATTTAGTGTTCGAAACCTTCCCAAACAGTCAATTGACCTCAATTGTTTGAGACTCTTCAGGTAAGCCTTTGCAGTTTCACTTGCGAAGACACGTGAAAATTCAGACCGAATGGAGAACCAAGCCCTGGCATATGGATAGGGAGTCTTGAGGTGACCGAGGTGACCTTCGAGGACGTGGCTTTTTGGTGGAGATTGTTTTGATTTGAAAATATTTGAAAACTGTTTTGTTTTGGTGTCTCTTCGTAGTTTGGAAACAGTCTTGCACTTGAGCCGTGAGCCTTCACCACTCGATATAGGCAGGGCTTGATGCGAATTTCAGTCTTCCTGGTCTTCCTCGTCTTCCTACTTATGAACTTAAAAAACTTAGCCGCCTGAAATCGTCTGAAATTCGAATCAAGCCATTGAGAACTTAGCTCCAAGCAATGTCTGTCTTGTCCTTCAGCTCCCGGTCTCGATTTTTGATCAAAATCTGGGGTCAGGACCAAAATGGAGAGTCATCGCAGCGTTGCATTCAAAGGAAAGGAGATCAAAGGAAAGCACGTCCTGTCCTGTCCTGACTGACACTGCCACGTGCTGTAATTCCCATAGCTTGTTGGCTTCTGCCCTCAACCAAACCAGCCTCACATCTTCTTGTTACTTCGTCTAATCGCATTTCCATGACCTGTGCCACATTGAGCTCTGGCACTCAGGGAATAAGGGGGCGGTCGTCAAAATTCTACGCCATCGGCTTTCGGATAATGAACAAAAATTGCCCAAAAGAGATATACACATACATAGATACATATAGATATACACATTTTTTTTGGTTGTGTTAGGTTGCTGCAAGACTTGCAGCTGATCCTGAGGCTGCTGGATTTCAAGATTACAAAAATGACAGCCCAACTTTACGTGACGCGTGAATCATCTTGTAAACTGCCTGCATCCTTTGTCGAGGATGAGAGGGAGCTGCCTCTTCCTCTTCTTTCTCTTCCTTGGGGCTGATCTGAAATGTGTGTCAGGATAATGTGAAAAGGCATCTGCATTAGACTCAAAACAATCACTTTTTAAATCAGCACGATGGCATGCAAATATGTCGTGCACACACATGCCCCAACCCGGTGTTTGTGCAAGTCACTTTTTGGCGACGAAGCTTGGTATTTTCCTTCACGAAAAGATCAAGGCTTTCCTGGTCGACTCTTTCCCAGAAAGTCAGGTTTCTAATTTCCTTCTAATCACTTGTAGACATTCCTAGATTCTTGTCAAACATCAAATGCACCTTGGCAATTCTGCATTCTTTTTCAAGATCCTGCAATTCAAAAGTTTGCTCAGATCACACACAAAAAAGAATAATGTTCAATGCTGCTTTTGTTAAAAGATGCCAAGGGGAATAAGTGCGGAATCGATGACCAGGGAACCTGTTGATGAGCCTGAGTTCGTCACAGCATGTTTCTCTTGGACTTGAGTCGTGGAGAGATACACAACAGTTCTGTTTGTTGATATCTTTACCAGTAGTACCGCACAAGGCGGTGGCGGAAGTTTCAAAAATAGGAAACCTATAGGAGAGGTTGGTTGTTGTGAATCAGGGATGGCAGAGCGAATCCACTGATGGACCGAAAGGTGCTTGAGGTCTCCTCTCTTTCGCTCTCTTTATCTGACTATCTACCTATCTATCTATCTTCTATGTATCTATCTTTCTATCTATCTATCTATCTATCGATCTATCTATCTATCTATCGATCTATCTATCTATCTATCTATCTCTCCCCCTTTCATCTGTCTATCTGTCTAGCTGTCTACCTGTCTATCTGTCTATCTATCTATCTGTCTATCTATCTATCTATCTATCTAGCTCTCTCTCTCTCTCTCTCGCTTTCATTTGTCTATCTGTCTAGCTGTCTACCTGTCTATCTGTCTATCTATCTGTCTATCTGTCTACCTGTCTATCTGAGGTGCAGTGTCATTCAGTGTAATGTAGCGTAGTGTAATGTAGTGTAGTGGAGTGTAGTGGAATGTAGCGTAGTGTAATGTAGTGTAGTGTAGTGTAATTTAGTGTAGTGGAGTGTCGTGGAAGGTAGTGTAGTGTAATGTAGTGTAGTGGAGTGTAGTGGAATGTAGTGTAATGTAGTATAATTTCGTGTAGTGGAGTGTAGTGGAGTGTAGTTGTGTAGTTGGAGTTGTAGTTGTAGTGTAGTGGTGTGTAGTGTGGAGTAATGTAGTGTAATGTAGTGTAGTGGAATGCAGTGTAGTGTAGTGCAATGTAGTGTAGTTGTGTAGTTGTAGTTGTAGTTGTAGTTGTAGTTGTAGTGGAGTGTAGTGTATTGTAATGCAGTGAAGTGTAGTGGAAGGTAGTGTAGTGTAGTGTAATGTAGTGTAGTGGAGTGTAGCGTAGTGTAATGTAGTGAAGTGTAGTGGAAGGTAGTGTAGTGTAGTGTAATGTAGTGTAGTGTAGTGGAGTGTAGTGTAGTGTAATGTAGTGTAGTGTAGTGTAGTGTAATTTAGTGCAGTGTAATGTAGTGAAGTGTAGTGGAAGGTAGCGTAGTGTAGTGTAGTGTAATGTAGTGCAGTGAATGTAGTGTAGTGTAGTGTAGTGGAGTGTAATGGAATGTAGTTGTGTAGTTGTAGTTGTAGTTCTAGTTCTAGTTCTAGTTGTAGTGTAGTGTAGTGTAGTGTAGTGTAATGTAGTGTAGTGTGGTGTAATGTAGTGTAGTGGAGTGTAGTGGAGTGTAGTTGTGTAGTTGTAGGTAGTGGAGTGTAGTGTAGTGCAATGTAGTGTAGTGAAGCGAAGCGAAGGGACATCTGAACCTCCAAAAGTGGTCCGAACCCCTAGTGCTTTTAACATTTTGACTTCGAAATGTGCTTCGCGCCACAAGGGCGTGCACTTTTTCGACATCTGAACCTCCAAAAATGGTCCGTACATGGTGTGTTTTGTACATTTTGACTTCCAAATGTGCTTCGCGCCACAACGGCGTGCACTTTTTCGACATCGCAACTTCCAAAAGTCGTCCGACACTGAGGTGTTTTGTACATTTTGACTTGGAAATGTGCTTCGCGCCACAACGGCGTGCACTTTTTCGACATCTCAACTTCCAAAAGTGGTCCGAACCCCTCAGTTTTTAACACATTTTACTTCCAAATGTGCTTCGCGCCACAACGCCGTGCACTTTTTCAACATCTCAACTTCCAAAAGTGGTCCGGTGCTGAGGTGTTTTGTACCTTTTCACTTCGAAATCAGCTTAGCGCCACAACGGCGTGCAACTTTTCGTCTCTCATCTCCCCAGATGTCTCCGCACCCGCGGCTTTAGCGAGCCTACTTTTCAACCCTCCGGAGCCACAAAACCACGAAAAAACACAGTGTTTCGCGACTTTCCTACCTTTTCGCGCACCTGCATCTTCTTTCTTCTGATCTTTTCTCTTCTGACTCTTCTCCCTGCTGACTGCTTTTTCATCTCTCCATATTGTCGGAAGTTTGACTTCTAAACTTCCTTCGATAATCTGTATACCTTTGCCCTTCGGATTTCGGATGTAGGAAATCCTACACCATGCTCCGACAGAACCATGACAGTTCGCCTTCCTGAGGAAAAACAATCAGAACTTCCACCATATATACATATATATATATATACAAATGAGCATAGAGTCAGTTTTTCATGTTCAACAAGTACTTCAGGATGCATACTGTATGTGTATATACATACGTATATAAATACATGTATTTACATATACAGTTACATAGACATAGGCATCTATATCTACACATACATACATATAATATCATATAATATGTATATTGCAGACATGTGTACAGAAAGGAAGACAACACTTGCTTGTTCCTGCCAAGTCTCGCCACAGGTCTCTGAGTTCTCAACGTTTTACATTTTACGGGGTGGTACTTTGCTCGTTTCCTCGATTGCTGCGCCAGCTATATAAAGTATATTTTTTTTGCAAGTTATCAATTTTTATCAAAATTACAAAACTTTCAAAGCGATTTAAACTGGCCAAAGTCTGCCAAGGCCATGAGGCTCCAAGACAAGGTCGAGAAGAGCATAGCACTGAACATAGCAATCATATCACAGCAAACCCGACCAACCAAAAACAAAATCGTGACTGGAGCAAACACATCAATTATCGATAGGATGTCGTTTCTGTACTCAACCTGTTACGTTTGCACGTGTAGAGATTTATAAATATTATGTATATTATTGTACATACGCTGTTTACATATGTAGATACATACGGGTTTGCCGTAAAATGGGTTTTACCTCCAAATGGATTTGTTTAATAGGGCAATGATCTTCAAAACCACTGGATTTGGGGATTGCCTTACTTTTGGACTAACACCAAGTACGTAACGTAATGTCATGAAAAGCCATGTAAGCGTGATGTTATGGTATGTTAATGTATGTTATGCCATGTTATGTTATGTTACGTTGTGCTACGTGTTGTGTTACAGTATGCATGTACGTATGTGCAACGTCAGTGATACGGGTCTATACTAAGACTGCTATTGCTTATCTTTGTGGCATTCTGCCTTTAGTACAGGACTTGCTCCCTTATCACTCCCTGGTTTGGTTTTTCCCCACACAGCTCTTGGACTGCATGGGGTTCTCAATTTTTTCTAGAAACGGCCTTTGTTCCCTCATGATTTGCTGGTTCCTCTTGGTTCCGGCTGGGGTTCCGGTGCTTGTCTCCCTTCTTCTCTCTTCTTTCTTGCCTCAGGACGAAGGTTCTGTTCCATCATGATTTGCTGGTTCTTCCTGGTTCCGGCTGGGGTTCCGGTGCTTGTCTCCCTTCTTCTCTCTTCTTTCTTGCCTCAGGAAAGGGGTTCTGTTCCATCATGATTTGCTGGTTCTTCCTGGTTCCGGCTGGGGTTCCGGTGCTTGTCTCCCTTCTTCTCTCTTCTTTGGTTCCGGTGCTTGTCTCCCTTCTTCTCTCTTCTTTCGTTCATCAGGAAAGGGGCTCTGTTCCATCATGATTTGCTGGTTCCTCTTGGTTCCGGCTGGGGTTCCGGTGCTTGTCTCCCTTCTTCTCTCTTCTTTGGTTCCGGTGCTTGTCTCCCTTCTTCTCTCTTCTTTCTTTCCTCAGGAAAGGGGTTCTGTTCCATCATGATTTGCTGGCTCCTCCTGGTTCCGGCTGGGGTTCCAGTGCTTGTCTCCCTTCTTCTCTCTTCTTTCTTGTCTCAGGAAAGGGGTTCTGTTCCATCACGATGTGCTGGTTCCTCTTGGTTCCGGCTGGGGTTCCGGTGCTTGTCTCCCTTCTTCTCTCTTCTTTGGTTCCGGTGCTTGTCTCCCTTCTTCTCTCTTCTTCCTTTCCTCAGGACAAGGGTTCTGTTACATCATGATTTGCTGGTTCCTCCTGGTTCCGGCTGGGGTTCCGGTGCTTGTCTCCCTTCTTCTCTCTTTTTTCCTTCCTCAAGAAAGGGGTTCTGTTCCATCATGATTTGCTGGTTCCTCCTGGTTCCGGCTGGGGTTCCGGTGCTTGTCTCCCTTCCTCTCCCTTCTTTCTTCCTCAGGAAAGGGGTTCTGTTCCATCATGATTTGCTGGTTTCTGTTGGTTCCGGCTGGGGTTCCGGTGCTTGTCTCCCTTCTTCTCTCTTCTTTGGTTCCATTGCCTTTCTCCCTTCTTCTCTCTTCTTTCTTTCCTCAGGTAAGGGGTTCCGTTCCATCATGATTTGCTGTGGTTCCTGTGCTTGTCTCCTTTATTCTCTCTTCTTTGGTTCCGGTGCTTGTCTCCTTTCTTGTCTCTTCTTTCTTTCCTCAGGAAAGGGGCTCTGTTCCATCATGATTTGCTGGTTCTTCCTGGTTCCGACTGGGGTTCCTGTGCTTGTCTCCTTTATTCTCTCTTCTTTCGTTCCGGTGCTTGTCTCCTTTCTTGTCTCTTCTTTCTTTCCTCAGGAAAGGGGTTCTGTTCCATCATGATTTGCTGGTTCCTCCTGGTTCCGGCTGGGGTTCCGGTGCTTGTCTACTTTCTTCTCTCTTCTTTTTTTCCTCAGGAAAGGGGTTCTGTTCTTTCATGATTTGCTGGTTCCTCTTGGTTCCGGCTGGGGTTCCGTTGCTTGTCTCCCTTCTTCTCTTTTCTTTCTTTCCTCAGGGGGTTCTGTTCCATCATGATTTGCTGGTTCCTCTTGGTTCCAGCTGGGGTTTCGGAGCTTGTCTCCCTTCTTCTCTCTTCTTTGGTTCCGTTGCCTTTCTCCCTTCTTCTCTCTTCTTTCTTTCCGCAGAAAAGGGATTCTGTTCCATCATGATTTGCTGGTTCTTCCTGCTTCCGGCTGGGGTTCCTGTGCTTGTCTCCTTTATTCTCTCTTCTTTGGTTCCGGTGCTTGTCTCCTTTCTTGTCTCTTCTTTCTTTCCTCAGGACAAGGGTTCTGTTCCATCATGATTTGCTGGTTCCTCCTGGTTCCGGCTGGGGTTCCGGTGCTTGTCTCCCTTCTTCTCTCTTCTTTGGTTCCGGTGCTTGTCTCCCTTCTCTCTTCTTTCTTTCCTCGGGAAAGGGGTTCTGTTCCATCATGGTTTGCTGGTTCCTCTTGGTTCCGGCTGGGGTTCCGGTACTTTTCTTCCTTCTTCTCTCTTCTTTGGTTCCGCTGCTTGTCTCCCTTCTTCTCTCTTCTTTCTTTCCTCAGGACAGGGGTTCTGTTCCATCATGGTTCCTGCTGGGGTTCCGGTGCTTGTCTCCCTTCTTCTCTCTTCTCTCTTTCCTCAGGAAAGGGGTTCTGTTCCATCATGATTCCGGCCGGGGTTTCGGTGCTTGTCTCCCTTCTTCTCTCGTCTTTGGTTCCGATGCTTGTCTCCCTTCTTCTCTCTTTTTTCTTTCCTCAGGACAGGGGTTCTGTTGTTCCGGCTAGGGTTCCGGTGCTTGTCTCCCTTCTTCTCTCTTCTTTGGTTCGGGTGCTTGTCCCCCTTCTTCTCTCTTCTTTCTTTTCTCAGGAAAGGGGTTCTGTTCCATCATGATTTGCTGATTCTTCTTGGTTCGGGCTGGGGTTCCGGTGCTTGTCTCCCTTCTTCTCTCTTCTTTGGTTCCGGTGCTTGTCTCCCTTCTTCTCTCTTCTTTCTTTCCTCAGGAAAGGGGTTCTGTTCCATCACGGTGTGCTGGTTCCTCTTGGTTCCGGCTGGGGTTCCGGTGCTTGTCTCCCTTCTTCTCTCTTCTTTGGTTCGGGTGCTTGTCCCCCTTCTTCTCTCTTCTTTCTTTTCTCAGGAAAGGGGTTCTGTTCCATCATGATTTGCTGATTCTTCTTGGTTCGGGCTGGGGTTCCGGTGCTTGTCTCCCTTCTTCTCTCTTCTTTGGTTCCGGTGCTTGTCTCCCTTCTTCTCTCTTCTTTCTTTCCTCAGGAAAGGGGTTCTGTTCCATCACGGTGTGCTGGTTCCTCTTGGTTCCGGCTGGGGTTCCGGTGCTTGTCTCCCTTCTTCTCTCTTCTTTGGTTCCGGTGCTTGTCTCCCTTCTTCTTTCGTCTTTCTTTCCTCAGGACAAGGGTTCTGTTCCATCATGATTTGCTGGTTCCTCCTGGTTCCGGCTAGGGTTCCGGTGCTTGTCTCTCTTCTTCTCTCTTCTTTGGTTCCGGTGCTTGTCTCCCTTCTTTTCTCTTCTTTCTTTCCTCAGGAAAGGGGTTCTGTTCCATCATGATTTGCTGGTTCCTCCTGGTTCCGGCTGGGGTTCCGGTGCTTGTCTCCCTTCTTCTCTCTTCTTTCTTTTCTCGGGAAAGGGGTTCTGAACATCATGATGTGTAAAACAGAAGACAGGAGTGTGCCAGACAGTTCCATGAATTTTGAATTGCACATGACCTTGGTGGAAACATGCGTTGTTGCTGTTTGGGGTCTATGCTGGGGTAATTGTTTTGGTTTTCGTGTTTGCCTTGCTGGTTCGGACTAGCAGTGACTAGCAGACTGCGGGGGACCCCACCATCTCCCAATGATATGTTTCTCCTTTTTTTCACCTTAAGGAGACTTCTCTTCCCAGCATTAACAGGGCCCCTTCTCCAAGTCATTGGGCAGCTTCTACTAGTAAGGCAAACCATGCGCGCAACGATTCTGGAGACTACCACTATACAGTGCCCAAAAGAGACATGTCATACCGTGCTATATCGCCAATGTGTTCATGCGTCTTGGCATATCCCTTCTGAGAACTTCCACAGCTCTTGTATAAATGAACACACCTAAACAGAAATAGCTGCGAACGGGACAAGCCCAAAATAAGACAAACGTCGCACACATCAAGTCTGATAGTGGCAAAAGGGATAAATGAAGAGATAAGGCAAGAATTTGGTCAAATATCAAGGTCCTCCAGGCATCCGGCTATTTGCGATTCTTCATTTTTGGACAAATTCCGTCAAGTGTTCCAAGCGTTCCAAGCATTCCAAGCGTTCCAAGCGTTCCTAGCGTTCCAAGCGTTCCAAGCGTTCCAAGCGTTCCAAGCGTTCCAAGCGTTCCAAGCGTTCCAAGCGTTCCAAGCGTTCCAAGCGTTCCAAGCGTACTTGATTAGCCTAGAATATATTTCATATATATGTGAATAGGGATTCAAAAAAAAACTGGACATGTTCCGACTGACGCTGTTCAAGCAGGCCCGCTCGGAAATGAGCTCCTCATTGCTCCGAAATAAAAAATGTGTCCCCTTACAATCTGTGGCCTCTCTGTGTACTCAACAGGTCTTGCAACGTGGTCTCAACTCAGCTTCCCCAACACAATGCCTATGAAGGCCTTGCATCAGCCCTTTTTCACATAGCAGCTCCTGCATTTTTGTTTGGATCTTTTCTCGACCTTCTGCCTCTGACAGCATGATGCAAAGTAAGGCATTTTTTGTCATCATACATAAGATGTTCTGAATTCAGCCACTGCGGAAGTCTGTCAAAATAGTTCTGAGGATGAATACTGACTGTGCCTTTTCCTCCTGCATGGTCTTGATCTTGTCTTGAAGCTTCCTCACCTCCTCCTGAACAAGGTGCAATAGAAAATGACCAGGAGCATTCTCATGTTGAACACAAGCCAGACAAGCCTCCCTTTCTGCTACCATGGCCACCCAAGGTTCCATTTTCTTCTCATACCTGGCCAGCTAGCTCACACACCCACCCCGCACTTGCAGCCAAACTTTATATAGCTGTCTTGAATTTTGCAAGGTACAAGAACAAGTAACTTGAGAGTGCTAGTATGAGCACGCAGTGCTCACAAACGAACTCAAATGAACTATGTTTTTTGAAGGAATTACTAGTAAAGAAAGACTCGTGACTCCTGCCTACCCATCATAAAATTCAGTCAAGTTTTGTACAAGCTGTTGCTCACAAAGTCAGCAGACAAACACTATGTCATAGCATGCTTAGCATGTCATAGTTTATCTTTTTTGTGCCGGCCTCGGATTGTTCTTGGGTTCTATTCAGTCATAGTCATACTGTATGAAGTCAACATACTGAAGACCAATCAGTACGATATTTGCTTTCTGCACCAGCTTCCATTTGGATCACTGCTTAAGCATCAGCGCATTCAATCACATTAACTACAATTCAGAAGAATGCACAACAATTCAGGTATGGCTAAGGCTCAGTAAGCTGCTGACTCTTTCTCTACACTTTGAAGCTTTCTGTCCAGCTTCTGGATGACCTGTCTGAGAGATGCTTAAACAGCTTAAACTGAGAAAGCTGCGCGGTGACTGAAAGTTCGCCTCTTCGAATCCTTCACGCATCCTGGACAGATCTGGACATAGCGTACATGGAAAAGACAAGGTGAGGCGAAAGGATACTGCAAATTGCATTGCATTTTTTTGAAAAATCCCGTTGATCTTCAAAGCCCCTGCCTGTCCACGTTGTCACTGTGGGTCTGCTCTTTGGTTCTGAAATCATGCACCAAAAGGTCATAGCCTTTCTCCTGATGCAACTCCATCGCAGGAATTCACAGGAAAAATCCCACACTCCACGACTAACTCGCAGGCCTTGATGTCAACCTGCTTCTCGTAAGGTGTGTAGTCCACCTTTTTTGCTCACAATTGGTACGACAGATTTCTTGAAATCAACTAGATCCATGATCAAGAAATTGTGAGACTGAAGTCTCAAAAGAAAACTGAGTGAATGCCAACTTTGCCTGTGATAGCTGCACTTCGAGCCCCTGTTTTTGTAACTCTAGCTCCTTCCACGGCGAATGCCAGACTGTCAGTACTGGTTGAAACGGCCAATGCAGAAATTGGAGGTCTGCAAAGGTGTGTAGTCGGGACGTGTCTGGAACGGCGTACGTGTGTGGACGGGTGCTGTGGAACCAGGGAGAGGTGGGAGCTGTCGATCTGTTGAGCATCAAGCAAATATTTTAATGCAAATTAAAATACATTCAGCCACAGCCTCTCAGGCATTCCTGCAAATCTCAGACGTTCCATTTTTCTCGGTGATGAAGCACAATAAGTTGCCAAAAAGGACACGCAGAGTCAATCGCACAGAAATGTGCCACGAAGGAAGAAAGGCACAAGAGAGGCCTAGCTCATTAACACCAGGATGACTCCAGTGCTTGAAACCAGACTGAAGAACGCAATGAGATTGCATTGCAATAAAGGCAATAAGTAACAATCTGGAAGGTAGTGGACAGAGAACGGCCACGAGAAGTCTGCAACAATGCCAACAAACCTGTCACGGAAACGGCAAGAATGCAAAGAAAGCAAGAAAGCAAGCTGAGTGCGATGTCAATTGTGTTTGTGTACATTCGTATTCACTAAAGGCAATTTTATTTACTTCATTACAGCAAGGGCAGCAAGGGAGGAGAGTGCAAACGTGGTTTCCTTGCTGAGACACTGCAGCACGAAATGCAGGCACAACACTTCATTGAAATTTGTTTGAAACTTGCAGACACAGTTCTACAGGCTGTGGAAGGACACCAGTGCATCAACAATGAAATGATTTCACAGTCCTTGATTTGCTTGATGTATGGACCCGCAATAGTCTCGGACCTCAATTTCAATTGTCTCAAGATGTATCAAGCTGTGACACATGTCCAAAATGCGGTAGGGCCGTGTGGTTTTCGACAACTTCGTGTATAGCCGAGCCACTCTGCTTCAATTTCGTGCATTTTGATCTGCAACTTCATGACCTGCAAACTGCACTGAAACGGAAAGAGATGTTGCAATTATTCTGGGTCCAACCCAAGTCTCTGAGAGTACGATTTAAAGGGAAAAGGTTTCTATTATACATTTCATTCAAAAAAATTCTCCATGGCGACGTGCTGTGGTATTTGGTTTCCCTTATCACAGGTGAGGACGGACAGTACATAGCAAAAGGTCAGTGTTGAAGTTTCCCTTTGGGCAAATTAAACAAACATGAATATACTGTGCGTACATAAAAAAATACAAATTTGTAGCCATACCTGCTAGTGTCATATAAATATATATATATACTATATACATGTATACTGTACATATATTATATATATATATTTATATACATATATATATATTTATATTTATATTTGTATGATATATGTATCAGGATACTTTTGCCGAGTCCCCGACCACAGTTCGCACGAAAGTTTCCGTTTTGAAATTTCGCACTAAAGTTTCGCTGTTACATTTTCATTTTGTAGTGTTTGAAGGACGTCTAGCACGAGGGTTCGTTTCCACAACAACAACTTGCATGTTGTTCAAAGATGTTTCGCACAAAAGCAGTGTTTTTTAAAATTTCACCTTGCAGTTTCTGAAGGTTTCGCACGAAAGCCGCGTTTTCCAAATTTCAATTTGCGGTTTTAAAAATTCACCAGAGTTTGGTTTTCATAATTTCAATGTGCATTTTTTCGCATTTACAATTTGAAGTTTTTGAGGGAAATCCCCCACGAAATGCATTTGTGAGAAACATTTAAAGGTTGCAATTTTTTTTGGTGTTTTTGTGGTCATGTATTTTTTTGTTTTCCAGTCTGGGGCACTTTTCCTTGCTACCTGCGACATTTTGGGAGCAAAAACCTGTAATTTGCTGACTGTTTGTTGGGACTAAACTTCACAATTGGAAATGTTGAAGTGCATTTCGACCGCGCAAGCTCGCACAAAGTCTGTGTCCGCGTTCTGGGTTCAATCTGGGCCGCGGCATTTTTCCTATAAATTTCCGTATAAGGTATAAAGTGGCTCTTGTGAAATGTTGACCTGCATTTCGATTGCGCAGGCTCGCACAAAGTGTGCACCTAGGTTCTGGGCCACGGCTGAAATGTTGAAGTGCATTTCGACTGCGCAGGCTCGCACAAAGTCTGCGTCCGCATTCTGGGCTCAATCTGGGCCGCGGCATTTTTCCGGTAAATTTCCGTATAAATAGCTCTTGTGAAATGTTGACTTGCATTTCCATTCGCAGGCTCGCACGAAGTGTGCGCCTAGGTTCTGGGCCGCGGCATTTTCCCTATAAATTTCCGTATAAGGTATAAAGTGGCTCTTGTGAAATGTTGACTTGCATTTCGATTGCGCAGGCTCGCACAAAGTGTGCGCCTAGGTTCTGGGCCGCCGCATTTTTCCTGTAAAATTCTGTATAAAATGGCTCTTGTGAAATGTTGACTTGCATTTCCATTCGCAGGCTCGCACAAAGTGTGCACCTGGGCCACGGCATTTTCGCTGTAAATTTCCGTACAAAGTGGCTTTTGTGAAGGGAAGGAAGGAAGGAAGGAAGGAAGGAAGGAAGGAATGAACGAATGAAACGAACGAACGGACGAATGAACGAACGAAACGAACGAACGAAACGAACGAACGGACGAACGAACGAACGGAGAAACGGAGAAACGGAGGAACGAAGGAACGAAGGAACGAAGGAACGAAGGAACGAAGGAACGAATGAACGAAGGAACGAAGGAACGAAGGAACGAAGGAACGAAGGAACGAAGGAACGAAGGAACGAAGGAACGAAGGAACGAAGGAACGAAGGAACGAAGGAAGGAAGGAAGGAACGAACGAACGAAGGAACGAAGGAAGGAAGGAAGGAAGGAAGGAAGGAACGAAGGAACGAACGAACGAACGAAGGAAGGAACGAACGAACGAACGAATGAATGAATGAATGAATGAAGCAATGCATGAATAAATGAACCATTTTTCCATGAACCCTTGAATCCCGAGAGTCTTTTCAAGCCTAAATCCACGGATTCCCGAACTGCTACACTTCCCAACTCCTTGGTGATATTTGGTTGACATGATGATGTGGTTGAAACAGGATGTGGTTGACATGACGGTGACAATGCTGACCATGCCAACTGCATCTTCCAAATATGCCCTGGCGCTGTGAGTTTTAACAATGTTAATGTGAAATCAAGCTCTCGCTGCAGTCCCGTAGACATTTTGATACAGGAACTCAACCACACAAATCCAAAGACCCCTCTGAAACCCTCAGTTTTTATATATGCTACAGTCTCCTGCGCATTTTGCCGTGCGAACTCGACCACACAAATCCAAAGCTGCTCCAAACGTGACATTTTTTTATCATTATTCTGTGAAAACGAGCTCTTGCTACAGTCTCATGCAAATTTTGCTCGACCTCATCTTCCAAAAGCACTCCGAACACGTCAGTTTTTTTTAACGCTTTTTATGTGAAATTGAGCTCTCGCTACAGTCTGGTGCACATTTTGCCAACCTCGTCTTCCAAAAAGTGTTCCGAACATGTCAGCTTTTTTTAATATTTTTATCTGAAACCAAGTTCCCGTGCACATTCTGCCGATCTTCCAAAAGTGCTCCGAACATGACAGTTTTCAACATTTTCGAATGCAAATCGAGGTCTCGCTACAGTCCTGTGCACTGTTCGTCCACAACTTTTGCAGATCGAGGCCTGGAACCCCGGAAACAAAGACCCTACTTCGGCGACCACGGAAGCCACTTCACCCGCAAAAAACACACAGTTTCGCGCCCGAGATGAATTCAGGCATTCCCAGGTGTTACTTCCCAACTACTTGATGATGATGTGGTTGACATGATGCTGTGGTTGACATGATGGTGAGAATGCTGGCCGTGACAATCGTCTGTAACTCGGAAGGTTTCTAACTAAACATCCATTGATCAAAGGAAATTTAGAAGTCAAACTTCCGACAATATGGACAGATGAAAAGCAGACGGCAGAGGTGGGAATAATCAGAGAAGAGAAGAGAAGAGAAGAGAAGAGAAGAAGAAAGAAGAAAGAAGAAAAAAGAAAGAAGAAAGAAGATCAGAGAAGAGAAAGAGTCAGAAGAAAGAAGATGCAGGTGCGCGAAAAGGTAGAAAAGTCGCAAAACACTGTGTTTTTCCGATGCTTTGTGGCTCCGGAGGGTCGAAGAGTAGGCTCGCTAAAGCGACGGGCGCGGAGCCATCTGGGGAGATGAGTGATTAAAAATTTTCACGCCATTGTGGCGCGAAGCAGATTTCGAAGCCAATATCGCAAGACACCTCATGCCCGGAGCACTTATGAGCACTTTTGGACGTTGAGATGTTGGAAGAGTGCACCCCGTTGTGGCGCGAAGCACATTTCGAAGTCAAAATGCAGAAACCACCTCCACGTCGGAGATCATCATCATCATCGTCGTCGTCGTCGTCGTCGTCTTCTTTGCTGCTATCTTCTCATCTCCTCCCTCCTGCTTCCTTTCGGGCCATACTGCGTTGAGTTTTGGCTTCGGCGCCGAGATCCAGTTTTGAAGCAGGTTTTGGACAAGAGAAGAGCTGAACTGAGAAGTAAGTAGAGTTGATATGAGCTGCGAAGAGCTGAGGGGAGCTGAGAAGAGCTGAGACGAGCTGAAGAGCTGAGAAGAGTTCAGAAGAGATGAGATGAGCTGAGAAGAGCTGGGAAGAGCTGAGAGGAGATGAGCTGAAAGAAGCTGAGGCAAGGAAAGACGAGACGACAAGACATGAGATGAGATGAGACGATATGAGATCAGATGTGATGAGATGATGAGATAATGAGATTTAAAAAAAGGACACAAAGATAGAGGGACATCTCCAGAAAAGAGATTCCAAAAGCAAGAGATGTCAAATGACTGAAACGGTGCCGCTGCAACGCACTCGTGGTTGTTTGACATCCTATAGGCGTATTTTGCGTTGGTCCCTTACGGGCTTGTTCTTGAAAGTAACATGTGTGGGAAAAAATACATTTTTGCAGTGTTAGGAAATGCAGCAGTTTAAAATAAAAATGCAAACAAGGCAAAAAATACCAACAAAAAATGCAACCAAGAAACCATGCGGAAAGAAATTCGAGGAATTGTAAAATCAAAAGGCAAAGACTAAGTTGTGACTGTTTGAGTATGGCCTTGTGGCTTTGCCAAATGCTTGACTTGATGAATTGTACTGCATACTGCTTCACCCTGACCGGAATCAATGCGAAAGCCAGCATCAGTAATGCAACCCTCCGAGGGACTAGTTTAGTGTCCGACCATAGTTGGCGCATATTTTTTCATCTTTCCTGAAGTGACATTTTTTGCGAGGTGGGTGCATTCCTTTTGTGCTCTGATTTTGGGACATATTTTTGAAGCGATAATTTCTGCCTGGTTTTGCTTTTAATTTTGGAGCACGTGTGGAAGCTACTTCTTGCATTTGGATTTTAGGACAGTTTGGGAGCCGCGTTTTCTACGCATTTTGATTTCAAGGCAGTTCCAATGGCTGCATTTTTTTAACCCGCTTTTTGTTGTTTTTCGTGCACTTTTTATAGTTGTTTTGTGGAATTTTCTTAAGAGAAATGCGTGTTTTCAAAACTTATGTTTGATCAGCTGGTCCAAGTATGGTTCGCGCTTTGCATTTTACCTGGTAAATGGCATTTTTTGCAAAACTTATGTTTGCCCAGCTGGTCCTAATCTGTTTTTGGACTTGTTTTGCATTTTATTGCTATTTTTTAAATCACGTTGCTTTTTAAAACTCTGGCCAAACTCATTTTTGAACATTTGGGGTCCAGTGCCATCTGACTGGCGCACTTCCTTATCTCCATCCTGCCATCCCCAGACCCCCTGCTCCCCCTCCCCAGGCCAACGCCCATGGGGTCGGCGGCAGCCCTTATATTCTGGTGACGCCGAATATAAAGACTACAAACTTAGCTTGCTATTCGCTTGCTAGTGGCTTGCTATCTGTCGGGCCCTGTCGGGCCCTGCCGCCGACCCTCCCCAAAATCCTTTATTTTTTGGGGGATGAGAAAAAGCGACCACAAGGGACGTGCCTCAAAAATCCTCAAAACTGGATCTGGAAAGTCGATTTTGAAGACTTTTTGGCAATTTTGGCGCACCGGTTGCCAGAACACTGTACTGTAAGTGACAGCACGCTGAGAAGTACAGTGTGTGCAACACACATGCAAAAAGATGTGCGCTGCAATGTGCTGAAAACAGTGTAAATACCGGTGTTTTTTCCAGCATCCAAAAAAACACAATAAATACTGTGTTTTTTGCAAAAGTCGGGAAAAATCAGAGTTATTTGCCTCGAAGGTGCAAACAACATCGCAAGTACCCTCGTTTTCGGCATCTGGCAAGCCAAAGTTGATGCCCAACCCTCATATACAGCATCGCCGGTCTGCGGAGCGCTACAATGTATACACATTATGTAGATAGATCGATAGGTAGAGATAGATATTATAGAGATATCATAGAAATATGATAGAGGTATGATAGAGAGATTATAGAAATAGTTTAAAGATATGTTGGATATATTATAGAGATGTTAGAGGGATATTTTAGAGATATTACAGATATATCATAGAGATATTATGAAGATATCATAGAGATATGATATTGCAGAGAAATAGATATATGTATATATATATGGTATAAAATAATAAATATACAGTATAAATATTATATATATATGCAGAGTTATAGAAGATCACAGATATACATGATATACATTATACACATGCAAACAATATACATAGAAGATCATGTAAGCAGCTTCACAATCCCACGGCCTCTTTGTGATGAGCTTCCCTCGCCTGTAGATCAGAATCACAGATGGGCCAAGCAACAGCTTCGACAGCTTCGAAAATTCAATGGGAAATGCCAGCATTACCGATTCTTACAGGGATCATATCCTGCATTTGAACGGAAGTGAAGTGCAGGAGGCACAGTGGTCCAGACCAGAGACAGAACGCTTTGAGTAGAGGAGATGTTACCAGGGATTCATCTTTAGGCATTCCACCAAAAAAAGCATTGCTTTGACTTCGAGAGACAAAACAGTCAGACTGAGTCATTCACACGAGTCAAAAGATGCATTCAAAAGAAGAAAAACTAATCTCTTTGTGTCATGCTAGCTGTTGATATTGAGATGTCTGAGACTGTTTGCTTTGCTACGATATCCAACACAGCAAGTTATGAAACAGTAGAACCTCATATTTTTTTATGTAATTGATGTCCGATATGTAAGTTATAAATCCAGACAAACAAAAATGTTCCGTGCTCTCCGTGCTCCACAATCTGTCACAATCCAAATTCCAAGATATTCCAAGCACCTGCGCAACCTCCAACTCCCACTGTTCTTTGACTTCCTGTGCGCATGAGCAACGAATAAATTGAATAAATGAACAGGGCCACGAATGGACGAGATAAACAACATCGACAACACCGACAACACCGACAACACTGATCACTTCCGCCATGTAAGTTCATGCTCTTCATGCTCTTCATGCTCCATTGTTCAAATGCTCCAATTCTCCACCTGCAACTCCTCTTGCAGGACAAAGACTTCTTGCTGAATTTGTTCAGCACGATCCTGTCAAGGGACGCTGGGTATCACGCCATCACAACACCATCACAGTCTATCAGATTTTCCCCATCTGTTCAGTGAGTGGAGCTCCAGGAAAAGAATCGAGGAATGCCTTGAATACAGTATTGACTTTTCTTGCCCAGCCCGCATTGGGGAAGACAGAAAGCTTAAACAGAACACAGGAGAATACAGTATATAACAATGGGATACAATGGGGAAATATATGCAATGATATGAACACATGAGGAATCTTAGCAAAGACTCAGACTGAGACCACACCCGGCGTACCACTGCCATCCACTCCAACATCCAAATTTTCGGAATCTCAGTACACTATGCATCTGCTTTTGGCTCAGAGTTTTCAATGCCTTGGTCTTCCACCCTTGTAATAAATGTTGATAACAATTTAATATGACTTAGTCTAGTCTAGTTTAGTTTAGTCCGTCTCAAACAACCTCAGAAGTTTGTGAGTTCATCTACGCCTCAGCCGCTTTGAGTTTTCTCTCCCCCTCGATCCGCCTCGCCAAGGAACTCAAGGAAAGCACTGAAAACATCTAAAAAGGTTTAAGATGCACTCGAGTCAAGTGAACAAGAAATCTTAGACTTCTGATTGAATCTCTGCTTGAGGACAGTCATTTTTGACAAAAGATTTAAAAATGGTTGCTTCGACTATGTGTTAGGTTGTTTCCAGATGATTTTTGCTTTAAAAAATGTTGTGTGTTTCTTGAAAAAGATCTGAAGGCCCAAGCACAGGTTCGATGGCTTCGACGGCTTCTCGAAGCCGTCCTTCTTGGTTGCTCGCCTCGTGTAAATACTCAGATCATGTGTTGTATATGTAATATTCAATTGAGCACAAAAACTAAGCACAAAACGTGAACTTTTCCCAGTAATCACGTTCACAATTCAATAAACAATTCATGTGTCTAATTCTGTCTACAATGAATCGACATGTAGAAACGACGGAAATTCATGCAGTGTTTTCGCCACAAACGCACCCCTGACCAAAGGGCTGAAAATTACAGTCCATGTTCCTGCATTCTTGAACATATCACTGCTTTGACCAAGACTACGTCTAGACCTGCCACCTACGGCATACTGTTTCTGGGTCTTTGAGGACAATTGATGGCAGTCTCATCAGACATGGTCTGGCTTTGAAGACTAAGTCCTGGACTGCTTCTTGGAGCTTTAAAATTTTTGCATCACGCTTGGAGATCTCGGTGCAGGAGTCAAAAGCTTATTTGCACCATCTTGGCCAACATCTTAGCCAAAAACGCGCAAAACAAGTGCTGCCAGTACTTGCACAGAAGGCATCAGAAGGCAGGATTGAAATGATTGCAATCTGATTGGGCTGTTTTCAACACTGGCTGATGTCTCCGCCTCATCTCGCCAAGGCTTGTCACCCTTGTTCAGCTGAGCTTTCAAAGCCCGGATCTGTCCATGTAAAAACACCACCGAACTCACCGAACTCACCGAACTCACCGAACTCACCGAACTCACCGAACAGCACAACGGTGATTTACAACCTTGATGAAGTCTGCAACCTTGATTTCTGACCTGAAAGCCACACCCCTTTGGGCCAACCTCGTCGATGTACGGCAGCTTGTCTTTCTCACGTGCTATCTGCTCATCAGGAGTGCTTAACAAACAGGAAAAACTGCTTCATTTCGGACCAAATCTGACAGTATCTGGCACTTAGAAATTCGAAAAAAAATGAAAGTCAATGGATCTGGCCAAAACTCCAGTGCCTTCTCCTTTTCCAGCTGCTCCTACAATTTCAAGGCGCTGTGAACTGCGACTGAACTCATTGCATTTTTGCGCGTTTGCATTTCACAATATGTGATACATTTGCATGCACCAAACATCACGCAGTTGCCGCATCTTGCATCGTTCTCTAATTCTGTTGTTGGCAAAAACAATCAAACTCGTTGGTAGTCTGGGAGTCCGTGAAAACTCTTCAAAGTAAAGTTTCACCATATGTAAAGATGCTAAAGCGGTGACATTTCTATACATACTATATCATCATATATTCACATGCTGTTGCTGCCTGCAACTCTCTTGTAGCGTTGAGAAGCTGCTGATAAGACCTTCCAGCACACCTGAAAGTCAGCCGAGCACGTCTGTCGATCACTATTTCTAGACGAAAAAAAAAGGAACTGCGGTCTTATAAGTCTTAAGTTTGATTCACAAGTGGAATCATTTGAAATCCCTGCCCTGGGGGAAAATGTCAAAAACACAAATAAATATGTTTTTTTTCTCCAGAAGGAGGAAAATCTGGTGCGCTCGAAACATTGCATACTACACAAAGCGTTGGACAGTAATCGCAGTTTAAAAACGTTCGGTTTGTTGCCAATGAATTGAAAATTGCACGGTCACTATCAGGGTAGACCTGAGCATGCCGTTTCCCTCTGGATGTTTCAACGTGTTGTGGTCTTACATGCCCAGATCTATCCAATCTACCGTACTTGCGAATGTATGGACCTTCACTCATGGAAACTGAAATAAGGTTTCCAAACAAACTTATGAAGAGGATCTGCAATCAAGTTTCTGTTCGTGCACTAAATGTGTTTTCAAATGTCCACAACATAAATCAAAAATATTCGAGCCAGCCTCAGTTGAATTGAAAGTTCTTTTTGAACCGCGATGGCTTCCTTCTCCCGATCTTGAAGTTTGGCCTCTGTGCCGGAATACCAAATTCATCACGTGCCACCAAACTGCACTTCTGCCAAGCGCAATCAACTGTAGTTTACAAACGCTTACAATGTTTACAACACAATCTGCCTTCAAGGACTCCTGTTCAATTCGAGTTTTTTGCCTTTCTCTCTCCACATGGTCCTGCAGCTGACAGAATGGATTGAAATTTGATTTCGTGGCTGAATTGTGAACAAACCCACATGCGACATTTGCAGTGTCGTCACCTGACCCGAAACGCAAACGCATCCTTGATGATACCAACTTCATGAATCAAGCCAGCATACCTCAATCACAGTTCAATCTACAAATCTAAGCGATGATGCATTGAAAGACTTCAAGTGGCGTCGAATCTGTGGCACTTCTTGATGTTGCCCTGCTCAGCCCCACCATCAGGACCTCGAATCCGTGTTTCAGCATTGAAACTCACAATTCGGTCCAACACGCGCGACACTCAAATTTCCGCAACATCTCAGGTCACGTCCTTCCTCCAAAGGCATCCCTAATTTGTGCACAATCTCGGCGTTTTCTGCATTAACAAGTTCAATATGATCATTGAAACAAATGTGGGTGTAATAAAATGCCAATTTTTCATGATCAAAACACAATTCTGGAAAAAAAATACGGAAACACCTTTGCAGAGTGCAAACGTAGCGGTTTGAATCATGAAAATTTGGGTTTGCATTTCAATGATAATTTTGCCACGTCTTGAGAGCAAATTTTGCACTGCCAGCATGTTCGAAAAGAAGTCGGCAATGAACGACAAAAAAACAATACACATGCGCAACGGTGTGGCAATTTTTGCACATTGATTCACATTGATGCATTCAAAAACATGGAATCACAGGATTGCTGACACCCCGAACCAAACAACCCCTTAAACAATGCTCAAGTTCGATTCATACGCCGACGCACACAACTGCTGATTTCGAAAAAAAACTGTTTTCATCACGATCAATATTTTTGAATTATATGACAATGTCGTCTACTCTTGTTCAAAGCGCAAGACTACTGTGAAAAAACGATATTTCGAACTACAATGAACCCGGGAGCTCTCAATGAACATGTATTTTCAATTTGCCGCATACTGAAGATCAAACGCAATTGAAATTTATTCAAATTGGTGGGGCGTGATAAATCATGAAACAATATGCAACAATTCCAAGCAATCTTCGCCAGTGCCAAGACAAAAATTGGAAACAAAAAACACATTTCGAGTAAGATTCCCAACAAAAATGGCGCTGCAATTTGAATTTGATGGTTTGGGAATGGTTTTTGAAACAAATTATTCACGCCGCGAAAACAAATCAGACTCAAGGAATATTCAATATGCGATTGCAGCTGGTTGCAGCCGCAAAACTAGTGCTCAAACGTTTCTGTTTGTTTTTACAAGTTTCAAGAACAATTGCCTTGAGTAAAGCCACCGGATTGAGACTCGTGCCATTGATCTTTTCACAAAACAAATGTGTTACGGCCCAAGAACATCTATTGTACACCGTCAACGAGATGGCCGCGCATCAAGTTACACCCCCGTACACCCCAAACAGTTATTCCACATCCAATATGTGCATGTGTTTGTGGTTATACGGGCTCATGGTGTTGGCAATTTTTGACCCATGTCAATTGAGAACAGCATGAATCACATTTTCTCATGGGTCCAGAACTGTTTTGGAAATTGATGTTTTTCCGTGTGTTTTTTTTTGGATCTGTTTTTCTGCCCGTTTGCCTTGTTATTTGCAGAATTTTGGAAGTGGAAATTGACATTTCAACTGTCTTTGCAACATTTTGGAGTTGGAACTCTTCATTTTCCAGAGAATTTGCAACGATTTGGTGGAATTTGTACAATCAATTTTTACCAGATATAATTCAAAATTGATTACTACAGGCTAAATCATCACAGATAGAATGCTGCCATACCTCATTAGACAGATAGAATATTCAACGGAACAAGTAAATCAACAAGCCGTACCTATGTAAAGTGCTTCAAAAAAGCGTGTGTGTGTGTATGTAGCCATATAAAGCCACAATGCCTATGTAAAGTGCTTCCACTGAGGGTACAAATATGTCATGAATGTTGCACCATACCTATATAAAGTGAGGTTGACAATGTAGCAACTGTAACATCATCAAAAGGATGAATTTTCTTTCAGTTCAATTCATTGTCTTTCTGTTTTCCTTTCATGTTCCCAGCCTATGGTTCCAAATGCCTTTCTATTTCCTTGTATTTGTGTTCCTTTCATGTACCTGTCACTTCCTTTCATGTTCATTTCATTTGCCTTTGATCTTTATGTCCTGTCATTTTGGGAAAAAAAAACGAATTTCCACGCATGTTCGTTTCATTTTTTGTTCATGATCTTCCATGCCTGCTTATGTTTCTTTTCAGTTTTTTACTTCTTCCAACATTTTTCTATTTTTTTTTCACGTTACTTTATTTTAATGCATTTCGTTTCCTTCCATTTTCCTTTCATGTGCGTTATTTTCCATGTCCTTCCATTATCTGTTCATATCCTTTCATTGTCCCTCCATGTCATGTCCAAAATTTCATAGATAGAATATTCGGAATGCGTGACCGTGGTCGCCATGGTGGTCACACTTTATATGTGCGAATATTGAAAAAAAATTATACACACATACAAAAACATTTCCTTTCGTGGTCGTGCCATTTCCCTTGCATTTCTGTTCACATTCCTTTGAAGCGTTTTTATTTTCATTTCTGTTCTTGTAAAGTGGGGAGTTGGGAGTGTAGAGTGTTGAGTGTGGAGTGAATAAAACAGGTTGGAATGTCACAAATTGCCACGCCTGCCAGGCAAAACGACATGACAACCTGCTTGGAAACCTTTGAAAAGGAGATGTTTTTGAGCTTCTCCCATAAACACGGCGAGGCCACAGGAAAACCAGAGACTCGAGACGAGACACGTGGGAACAGCAAAACGAGCATTTCATGCGAGACTTCCTCCAAACTCCAATTTTGACATTTTCGACACGGTATAAAACAGGTTGGAATGTCACAAAGTGCCACGCCTGCGAGGCAAACGACATGACAACCTGCTTGGAAACCTTTGAAAAGGAGATGTTTTGCAGCTTCCCCCATAGACACGGCGAGGCCACAGGAAAACCAGGAGACTCGAGACGAGACACGTGGGAACAGCAAAACGAGCATTTCATGCGAGACTTCCTCCAATTTTGACACTTTCGACATGGTATAAAACAGGTTGGAATGTCACAAAGTGCCATGCCTGCCACGCAAAACGACATGACAACCTGCTCGGGAACCTCCAAAAAGGAGAGTTTTTGCAGCTTCCCCCATAGACACGGCGGCGAAACGAAAACCAGAGACTCGAGACGAGACACGTGGGAGCATCAAAACGAACATTTCGTGCGAGACGTCCGCCAATTTTCACAGTTGGAGGCCTACGAAAAGGAGAGGTTATGCAGCTTCCCCCATAGACACGGCGAAGCCAGACGAGACACGTGGGAGCAGCAAAGCGAACATTTCGTGCGAGACGTCCGCCAATTTTCACAGTTGGAAACCTTCGAAAAGGAGATGTTTTGCAGCTTCCCCCATAGACACGGCGAGGCCACAGGAAAACCAGAGACTCTAGACATGTGGGAGCATCAACACAAGCATTTCGTGCGCGACTTCCTCCAATTTTGACACTTTGCAGCCTCAGAATCGACGTTTTCCCACGAGTTTTCTTTAAATTTGCTACCTCAAAATCGATGTTTCGTGCGAGGCTTCCGTCAATTTTCAGCACATCTCACAAACTGCCACGCCTGCCACGGAATTTGCACCTTGTCGCCACTTGACGCAGCCCTGCCAATGCGATTCGCAAAAAAACACGCAACACCACACGTCTAAAGTGCTGCGCCTGCCACGCAAAATGATGCTGGACACGTCCAAAGTGCTGCGCCTGCCACGAAAACTGCAACGCATCTTCTGAAAACGTCGCAATAGTATTGCGCCTGCCACACAAAACAACTTTCGACACGTTACAAAACACGTCTGAATGTCACGAAGTGCCACGCCTGCCACGAAACGAAGCAACGAGACGTTTGAAACCTCCAAAAGTGACCACCTCTGCAGAACTTACCATAGGCACGGCCATATAGCAATCGCGCGGACGGTTGCGGACGGTTGCGAACGGTTGCGGCCACAAACGCAACGTCGAGCGAACACACCCTCAACCCCCAGACCCCCAGAGTGAAACGGGAACCCTTGTTACGCATTCGGGAAAAACAAAAGGAAAGGAGGGAAATTAAATAAGGGGAACGTAAAACAAAAATACCAGTAGTACCGCACAAGGCGGTGGCGGAAGTTTCCAAAATAGGAAACCTATAGGAGAGGTTGGTCGTTGTGAATCAGGGATGGCAGAGCGAATCCACTGATTGACCGAAAGGTGCTTGAGGTCTCCTCTCTTTCTCTCTCTTTCTCTGACTATCTACCTACCTACCTATCTATCTTCTATGTATCTATGTGTCTATGTATCTACGTATCTATGTATCTATCTCTCTATCTATCTATCTATCTATCTATCTATCTATCTATCTATCTATTTCTCTCTCTCTATCTATCTATCTATCTATCTATCTATCGATCTATCTATCTATCTATCTATCTATCTATCTCTCGCTCTATCTATCTATCTATCTATCTGTCTATCTGTCTGTGGTGCAGTGTCATTCAGTGTAATGGAGTGTAGTGTAATGTAGTGTAGTGTAGTGGAGTGTAGTGGAATGTAGTGTAGTGTAGTGTAATGTCGTGTAGTGTAGTGTAATTTAGTGTAGCGGAGTGTAGTGGACTGTAGTTGTGTAGTCGTAGTTGTAGTTGTAGTGTAGTGGAGTGTAGTGTAGTGTAGTGTAATGTAGAGTACTGGAGTGTAGTGCAATTGTGTAGTTGTAGTTGTAGTTGTAGTTCTAGTGTAGTGGAGTGTAGTGTAGTGTAATGTAGTGTAGTGGAGTGTAGTGTAGTGGAGTCTAGTGGAGTGTAGTGGAGTGTAGTGTAGTGTAATGTAGTGAAGTGTAGTGGAAGGTAATGCAGTGTAGTGTAGTGTGGTGTAGTGGAGTGTAGTGTAGTGTAACGTAGTGTAGTGTAATTTAGTGTAGTGGAGTATAGTGGAGTCTAGTGGAGTGTAGTGGAGTGTACTTGTGTAGTTGTAGTTGTAGTGTTGTGGAATGCAGTGTAGTGTCATGTACTGTGGTGTAGTGTAGTGGAGTGTATAGTGTAGTGTAGTGAACCGAAGTGAAGCGACATCTGAACCTCCAAAAGTGGTCCGAACCATTTTGACTTCGAAATGTGCTTCGCGCCACAACGGCGCGCACTTTTTCGACATCTCGACCTCTAAAAGTGGTCCGAATCCCTGGTGTTTTTAACATTTTGACTTGGAAATGTGCTTCGCGCCACAACGCTGTGCACTTTTTCGACATCTCAACTGCCAAAAGTGGTCCGGAGCTGGTGTCTTTTGCACATTTTGACTGGAACCACAACGGCGTGCACTTTTTCGACATTACAAGATGCCACGGCTTGGACACCATTGTCGAAACCTTCCACTCCTAGTGCAATCAGGTCTGAACTTTAAAGTTCGAACGTCCTGCAGCACTTGCATCAGCTTGGACAGCGGTTCAGCAAGGGCATCTCGGGAGTAGGTATGCACCATTCGCAACCCACTTCTACAGATGCTCGCACAACCGAGGTGTATGTCAGCATAAAGTTCCATTCTTCAACCAGCAAAAGCACGAGACTCTCTTCATGCGTCATCATGCCAGAATCAAAGATCATACACCGTTTTTTTCTCTATCATGTTGGCACTGAGGAGGTACAGTCATTAGTATCCAGAATCATAATATTTTCCGAAGCTTGAATTGGATTCAATGAGTTCCCGCCCTTCCCCCAATAATGTTGACACAAACATAACGTGAAAAATCGAACGCGCCGGTGTGCGATCAATCTAAGAGGCTTCTCGTTTGCACAACATCCAATATTAAAATTCCAGGGGCAAGGGATGAAAACATTAATGTGTCACATTCCATGCCACATTCGCACCTTTTGGTTTGAAGTCAGCGGTGATACAGCGGATCTGTCCATCGATGTCTGGTTGTTTTTTTTTTTTCTGGTTTCTTGCTGGGACAGCTCGCTGGACTGCGTACAGGTCCACTACCAGTACTTTTGTGGCTATCGACAAGTAGACAGCCTTACATGATAATTACAATTCATCTTTTTGCTGCGATTGAATGTGTGTAACGACCTGGCGGAAGCCATGAAGGCGTCGGACGGAAAAAAAACGGATCTGTCCATCGATGGTTCTCTGGTATGATTCATTGCGGTCAAAAGATGCAGCGACTTTTTTTTTCTGACCTTGAATTGCGGATAATCGAATTTTTCTCTGAATGGTTGGTAGCTCTCTTTTATGTGGTTCAAAGAGCTTTACCTAGGACTTAAAAGTTGCCGCATCGTTGGACAGAACCGAATCATTCATCAAAATCCTTCGGACAGTAGGTGCGGAAGACGAGTACACTGTCCCTTAGAGCGGTTGAGCGATGGGAAAGATGTATTTGCGAAAACCACCAGGCTTTCTCATCTTGCATCAAGCCCAAGAAGGCCGACAAGGGCTCATCAAAAAGATGGAGGTGAAATACTAGTTTCGATCGTCCTAGACCGACCACTTGCGGAAATTTCGAACCACTCTCAGACCAGAGTCAATGGCAAACGCACCCATTGCTCAATAAAATGGTAAATCCGGATGTAAGAGATGACCTGCCCATAGCAGACTTGACTGCAAGCGCATCAAGCGGATTCGGCCCCCCAGAGGCACCCTACAAGTGGAAGTTCCAATTTTAGGTATTGTTATTTATCTATATGGGTCTGTTTTTCATTCTCCACAAAAAACAGGGGCCAACATGGAAGACCCGTGACTGGCTTGCCACACCGGAATACAGTACGTGTTGAAACTGTGTTGCCTTTCCCTCCCCCATCTCGTTGTCTCGTTGTTAATTGTTTGTGGGTGGGGGTATGTTTTGCTTTATGGAAGTCGTAGATTTCACGATGTCAAAGTACATCTCGCCATGGCACCTGTCGCTGTTATGCTCAATCTACACGCTGACGCACTCGCAGCAGTCTGCCACTGAAAGTACCAACATAGGAGACCTACGACTGAAAGTAGCTCACTTTTCACCACCATTTGGTGCTACAGCTGTCGGATTGACACAGCGGGCCCCAACTGCATATCCATTATGGAGCAAGCCGCACTGCACCGTGTGGCCAAATCAATTGCCCAGCTGACATTGTGCCAAGTGAAATCGAAGCTGCCACCAAACTTCTTGAGAAAGCGGCCAGAAACTCCGTGGCATTTCAGACGTCCCGCCTCAACGAATCGCTGACCTTGACAATGCAACGCGACAACTTCACCTGCGGAAGGCTACACGCCTTCGAAACCTCTACTTGGGTCAGCGTTCAGGACGTCGTCCTTAACTCACTAAGACCGTCCACGCAACCAAGTCAACCACTCCGAGAGCTCAGCCACTTTTACACAAGCACAAAACCAACGGAAATGTCTTGCTCATGTCGCTATGGTCCTTGTTGGTGTGTCACGCCTTGACACAAAATGATGCGGAGTCGCCAGTCAGCATCTTTCTGCTAACTTTCACAAAAGCGATCAAAGCCACATGTCCTCACAAAAAGTCTTTACATCAAGACATGGTTTGTTTGTTTAAATAAGTTTGAGTGTTTGAAAAACGTTGAAACATTTCAAGCACCAAAACATGATTCATGATGTCTCCCTCAGATCTGTTAGCAACTCCAGTTCTGAATGCCTTTCAGAATGTTGCTCTCGCTATCATCATTGAGAGACAAAACAAACTACACTTCTCCGATCAATGTTAAACAAAGTTCCTTCTTCCGAAGTCACAAAATGAATTCTACGATCTTCTCACGATTCCTTCGTGCACTTCGTCGACGACAACTAATGCAAAAGGTATGGAAAATGGTTTGATTTTCCATGTCACTATACAAATTCAAATCCTCACGATGTTCTCCGTGCAATCAAAGTACTCAAAGAAGACGAAAAATATATCATTGTTGGGTTTCGTCATCTCCAATAAAACGTGCAAAACATGAAACGTGCAAATACGATGTCAACCATCACGGTTGAGCTCACCATCAAGGTGAAAACCAAATTCACTTCTTCCAATGCAGAAAAGACCAATGAAAAGACCAATGGATTCATCTCACCACAGATGTCAAATTTTCACACCCCCTTTTGAGATGAACTCCATTCCATAGGTATACGCTGTAATCCATCCAGACTTCAGCACATATAGCTCAAGCTCGACAGGTCAATACATATAGTACGAATTGTCCCGTTGTCCACCATCCAATGAACAACCAGCTCATAGTCTTTTCCTTGCCTTTGCACCAATGAGGATACTCTCAATCACCCAGCTGCCTCTGCACTGAGGTTCCAGTGAAGCAACCCTTTGGCTTTCCAACCTTTCCAGAGTCCTCCACAACCTTGCATGCGCAGAGAAAAGAATACCAATCCTTTGCAATTGGACTTGTACTCTTGTTTCCCAGGTGACACATACTCCATTTGCAATATCCGGCCATCTCATCATCGACATACACCTCTCGGTATGTTTTGCCGTCGTTGGCAAACTTTCCAAACGCAAACTTCGTTCTGCTCCAATCTCGAAAACTCATGCCTTCAGGCACCAAATCAGCAGTAAGCTGATCAAGGACCTTGTCGGCGATCCCAGGAAAGATTGGGATAGGCATCACAGGCAACTGCGCACTCAAAGGTTCAGCTGCCGAAGAAATCACATCGAATTCATCATCATCCAGAGCCTCACGAAGTCGCTTGCTTCCATCTGTCATTGCTCCTTGACTTTCCATAGGAGTCAAAATACTGGATCCGGCTGCATAGCCTGACCCTGAATTCCCACTGTGCCACTTCTTCTGAAGAAGACCAAGCAAAGCCTTCTCATCTTCATCCGTCCATCCAGACTTGGCCATGGCTACAAACCAAACCGCGTCCGGTAGTGAAAAAGCACTAGACCGTGGCTAAACTCTTAGGAGCAATCAACCTAGAACGTGAAACGAAGTGTCGAACCGCCATCACAGTCGTGATAGGATCAGTAACCTTTCCGATTGTTCTGCGCTGCGCACACACACACACTGCATCTTACAGCATCGCGCAACAAAACTCTGCACAAAAATGAAACATGGTGAAAACTCCTGTTTGTCTTTGGCAACGTTTGTTTGAAAAACAACGTGCAAACAGAAAATGAAACGAAACGAAACAAAACGTGGATCCAACTTCTCTCTCTCTCTCTCTCTGTCACAGTGTCCCCCTTTTAAACGCAAATTCAACTCTTCTTCGAAGCATGTTTGACTGCAATCAAAATGTATCTTGCCAACTTTCGGTTGTAAAACGCTGTTTCAGTATAGTTGATTTGATAAAGTTCTGCATGAGTCTGACATGTGCATGTAGAAAGTTTGGAGTGGAGATTTAATGCAAACCAGGCTGAATTGGAAACAAACTTCAATGTCTTTCCAATCCGAATACCATCCTTGTTCTGACATCCAGTTTTGCACAACCTCACCAAAGCCTCATGCCTCATGTCAAAACTCTGCAAAAGATTCACTGTCTCAGGTCGGGACCAAATGGTATTTCGTTCTGGAAGCTCAAACGAACATGAGTCTGCATGTTTGAAGTAACCACCAATCGCGTTGATGATCTCATCCCATTCCTGGTCCTTTTCAGTGACTGAGTCCGGATTGAAATTGCGAAGTGGGCTTCCACTTCCACAAGGAGTCGATGCATGAATATGCACCCAAGGTGGACATGACGAATTCTTCCACTGTCGAATGCAAACAGCTACACGACTCAACGTTCCCGAACTCTGCACCTTAGCAACTACACCAATGTATGGGACCTTCGGAAACTTCACAGACTTTTCTCAAGTTCGAATGTTCCGAACAACACAGTTCCATAATCGCAATTGAAGAACCCTGAGTCAACACTTGCTGCAACACACTCAGCTCACGAAGTTCTGCCAACTCAGCTGTCAAACCATCTGGAACAACAATCCCAAGAGCATAACGGTGTTTATAAAAAGCTTTAGCACTCAAGCATTTGGTGAAAAGATCTGCTGGATTTTCAACACCACTCCTGTGTCTCAATTTCAACAAACCCTCTCTCATCTGCTCTCGTAACCAATGCAATCTTATTTCAATATGTCGTGAACGTCGTGGCACGTCCATGGATCTCACAAGTTGCAATGCGGAGCTTGAATCGCTCTCCAGCCAAATCACAACTTCTTCTGGCTCATCGATCTCATGAAGTGCAAACAGAAGACGGTGAACCAGTCTTCCAAACGCAACACTTTCTTGACACACTGATTGCAAACCATAAAGCTCTGCCTCACATGAACTCAAACTCAAAGCTTGCTGTTGTCGGCTCAGAGACCTTACCAAAGACCTCTCAAAGAAAACAGCTCCACCGCTAACACCTTTGCGGTTGTTGAAACGGTACGGCGCATGTGAAGCGTCGCTGAAAGAGTGGAGATGGACTGATTTCAGTTGAGTATCGTCAACTTGACTCATGATGGTCTCATCTCTGCTCGGTAAACACAAGCATGCATGCATGTCAACATACAAGAATCTCAAACTGCTTTCAATGCTTGTTCAGTTCCGTGCATCGGTTTCGCTTGCTGTGTCCCAAGAACAGACATCCATGTCTTCAAGTCATGACGCACCTGTGCCAACCAAAGCAATTTTCCCAACGCCTTCCTGAAGCGTGAGTATGCTTCATCTGACAAAGGTTTCTGAAAGTTGCTATCCGTGAGTGTTTTCTCAAGATGTCCCGAAATGTCAGGAACATTCTCAGACCCACGAGTAACACCATAATCCAGAAACGTAGAGTCAAGATAGTGTGGATCAACACCCAGAGTGATCTCAGAGGAATCTCTTTCTCTCTTGATAACACGACCAATAAAGGTCAGGGATCCTCCCTCTTCTCCGATCTCTCCAGTTGTCTTCACAGGCACTACAGACGACAAAGTTGCAACCACATGTTCTTCAGCTTCCTTAGTGGTCGACAACAACAAGATGTCATCAACATACACTACACACAAGCAAAACCCAATCTCATGACCATCTTTCACAATCTGTCCACCATACACACATGGCTCCAACGAATCAGACCAAAGGCCTACATGTTCAACCGTGAATGTCAAAAGCTGCAACCATGCCAGTGAAGCATCACGTAACCCGTTCAATGCCTTTTCAAGCAAATAGTAGGTCGCTTCACCTGATGGAAAGCTAATCGACAACGGCATTTTCAAGACAACATGTACACCGGTTCCCAATGGACTATGCATAAAGGCATGACTCACGTCCAATGCACGCAAAAGCATCTTCCGTGTCGCTGCCATTGCAAGCACCAAATGGACACTTTCAATCGAAGGAGTCGGACTGCTAAATCCCAAAGATCTAGCTGAGGAGCCACGATTGAAGTCCTTCGCAACAATCCTGGTTCGAACCCTCTCACTGCTTTTGTAAGCTGCAACCCACCTCGACTGGATCAAACGAAGGTTCGGAACAGCCTTCTTCATGTCGTCCAGTTCTGACTGGGTGATGATGCGGCCAGTCTTGCAGTGTTCCAAGTTCCTAACCTCTTCCTGCATACCTTTGAAGCCTTGTTCCAAATCAAGCTCTTGCAAACTCTGGTCATCTATGATGCTGTCCGGTTTCCAAACCAAGACATCTTGACCTCCAAGACGCATCTTCACAAAATCATGCTCATTGCCTCGATTGAAACAAACAGAATCAAGAGAACCAGAAAACATGTCTGGAGATGTTGCCGGAGCAAAAGACGCTGGACCTTCAAGTGTACCCAAACTCGCAACCAACACAGGCTCACCATTACCAACCCAAAACCAATCAAAATCCATGTTTGTTTGAAGCAGTTCCTCAGAATCTTCACGGATCTCTCTTTCCAACTGTTCTCGGTCGGTCTCAGCTTTCCTTTTAAACCTTCTAGTGTACTCAACCTGTGTTTCCGGCTGTCGCCGAGCGGACTCAGGTGTTGGTACCACTTCTTCATCATCGACCTCTTCTACTGGTACCTGAACCTGGGGTACAACTACAGGGCTCTCCTGAGAGAGTGCAGGTTCAACACGTCTTTCCTTTCTCCGTTGTTCCTCAAACTCAGCAAAACGCTTTCTACATTCCTTGTTGTGCCTAATACCAGGTGCTTCCATGCCACTCTCACATGCTGGACATCGACGAGTCGGTTCAAAACGTGATATGTCAGGTGAAGTTCTTTCAGAACTCTCAGGACTACCAATGGCTACATCTGCAGTATCTGCTGGTGACGTAGGAGATGGAGTGACAGAAACTCGAGACGGCTCTGCCGGAACTTCCTGTGGAGTCACGACAACGTTCGATCTTGCCAATGGCACTGCTGGCGCCAAACGCAGCTCACCAGATTTCTTCTTCACACTGCTGGACTCTGGCAAGACAAGTTTGGGCTGTGACGGTGCCGACAAACTCTGACCTTTCAACTTTCGCAACTCTTCAGGAGGTAGCTGACTCACATCAGCTGGTGCAGTCCCACTGTCATTCACAATTTAGGGTCTACTACCTACAGTCCCAGTGTCAAACTGCGTCAAAACACCCTGTCCCGAATTCAAATCCCATCTCAAAGGTGAAATAGCCCTGATGTTCCTAGCTACAAAACGCATCAACTCAGCTTTGCCATCCACACGAATGAGACCCTGCACAACTGGACCTCGTTCCAATCCCATGTGAATGAAGGTGCACTCAACATTCCTTGTTGAAAGTGGTGAATGCTGCCGAATTGAATCAGGAATTTCTGTCAAAACCTGAGCACCAAACAAAGTTGAAACTGGTTTGGATAACTTCCTACCGGAAACCATTTCCAATGGACTTCTGTCTGAACCTCTCGATGTTGAAAAATGGTTGTTGCACAAAGCCAAATACGTCAAAACATCAACCAAATTCTCATGTGAAAATGTGACATCCAACCCTTGTGCATTCAGATCAGCCCTTAACACAGAAAAGGATTCTTTTAATTCCCTCACTGCTCGCTCAGCCGACCCAATTGATCGATGTTGTTGTGGCGCGGCTCTCCGAATAGCGAACGTGTATCGGCCAGTGGAGGTTCCAATGATCTCTCCCACGCCCTTTCGCTGTCGGTGTGGACATCAATGGAGACTGCCTTCGAAGTCAACCCAAAATGTTGAAGCCATACAACAATCTGTCTCCTGGCTGCTTCGACATCTTCTCCAACCACCACATAGCCAATGCACCTCGACATCATCTCGGTTAACACAAGGATCTTCACCGAACCTGGGAGTTCGTCTGCGGCGATCTCGCCTGATGTCTTGAGGAATGCAAAATCGGCCTGAATCGAAACCTCTCTCCTGTCACCTTTGTCTCTTCTGTGCTGAAAGACAGAACGACCTTTGGCACACTCCAAACAATTCGGATTGAATGGAATATGTCCCTGTCTCCGGTGACGTGCCAGTTCACTGTCGTCTCCTCCAGACACAGCTGCGACAGAAAAGTCATGAGCGTTACTCACAGTCAAGTCAGACCTGTATGCACTACTGCTACCAACATCTGGATACAAACGAACCCAAGGACAATTGGCAAAATAAGCAACATCAAGACAATGCATTCCAAGCTTCTCATGAAACAAATCAAAACCTTTTGGACCTTGTGTGAATCTCCATCCCGAATCTGCCAATGAAGTAATTGACAAAATGTTGTGTCGGATGGAACCCACCAAAACATTCAAACGTGCTTTCTTCCAACACCAATCATCACCTGATGTGCCTGACATGTGCATCTGTACTCCAATCTCAGCAGTGCCTGACATGTTGACTGAGGATCCATTGGCAGCTTTGTAGCCACCTAACCCCTCACTGTCCTGCAGCACTGACCTGAAGGCTGACAAGTTCGACTCAGCCAAAACACTTGTGGATGCACCAGAGTCAAGAAGCCACCAAGAAGCATCGGTGTTGTCAGCGACCTGTGAAAGCAAAGGTCGCAAAAACTCAAAATAAGGTTCAATCTGTTGTTCAACCGAAACCTCACTGTGGTCGTCAAACCAATCATGTGCACGCACCAAAACGACTTTCATCGGTACAGTGACACACAAGTCTCGGCTGGGGTCATTAACAAAACGTGTTTCTAAGTTGGAACTATCACCAAGTCCAACCTCATCTCCACACTTCAAACCACAAAACCATGGCTCATGAGTACAGCTGTCGCAACCTCTTGCCAGCACACAACCCATGTCAGCCGGTTCACTTCTGACTACTCCTGACTCACGAGTACAGCTGTCGCAACCTCTTGCCAGCACACAACCCGTGTCAGTCAGCTCATCTCTCTCTTCTGACTCATGAGTACAGCTGTCGCAACTCCTTGCCAGCACACAACCCATGTCAGCCAGTTCATCTTCTTTTGACTCACGAGTACAGCTGTCGCAGCTCCCTGCCAGCACACAACCCGTGTCAGCCAATTCACTTTCAAACTCTTTGCAATCAACCACAAGCCTATTCTCGGTTTCCATGTCAGCAACCTCATGCTCATGCACAAACCTAAGACCTCCAGTGGTTTCACATGTCATGTCAAACAACAAAGGATTTATGATCATGCTGCCGACACTGCCAGTCTTTTGGACATCAGACCTATTGTCGTGACTTGCACTCGGTTCCGCACTTTGGACTGGTCCCTGTTGCCAGGTATACCCATACCCGTCGCAATACCATCCAGAACCATCGTCCCACCATGTCTGCGAAACTCCCCATTGACCATCACAGCTCTCCGGCCATTGGTCATGCCACCAATAGTCATCATCGTCCCAACTCTCAGCAGTCCAGTCGGTCCAATCCTCTGAAACTTCATTCAACTTGCCTTTCTTTCCCTTTCCTTTGCTACCTTTAGAGCCTTTTCCTTTGGAACCTTTCTTGTCCCAAGTGTCAGTCCTTACAATTCCCTTACCTCCTCTGTTCTCAGGGCAATTGAAGCTGACGCGTCCGGTCTTACCGCATCTAAAGCACCGGATTCTGCTCACGTCTGCGGTACAAGCTGCTGCAGTGTGTTTCCGACTTCCACACTTCCCGCATCTGCCTTCCACCGCATCGACGAGTTCGGCATCAAGAGAATGATGTTCTACATTCCCCTCCAGGGAACTCAATCTCTTGCTGTGGCCTGTTGTCTCAAAATCGCTGAACAGGCGCTGTTGCTCTTCCCACCGCATCGCAGCGTTCCTGTAGGACTCGTAATTGTCTGCGCCGCTGTGGTGGAGAACGTAGTTCTTCACTGTTTCAGGCAGGCTTTTCAACAGAACAACTAGCATGTCAGAATCTGCCAGCTTCAGTCCTGTGGTATCCACCTGCATAGGGAGAGTTCCTAGCAACCTTGAGAACCTTGCAGCTTCATAGTCAATTCTTCTGATAGTATCACTAACCAAGGAACTCGGCGATGTCTGTGTCGCCGCCAGGACAAAGGATCTTCCCTGCAATCTGCGTCCTTAGTGAGAGCGCTTCGGATCTTGACCTCAGAGAAAATTCAAGAGTAAGTTGCCTAAGCAGTTCAAACCCATTTGCTTGTTGGTTTACTGCTACTGTCACTCTGTCACTAGATCCTACTCCATGTAATGCCACACCCTCACTGAAGGCGTTCACCAACGCCACACACCTGGGGTTGTCGTGAAACGCAGCTTTTAAGATGGACATAAGCCTTCGAGACCTTGCCTGTTGTGCTCCACTGAGAGCACTCCATCTGATGGGACCGGGCCAACGGCTACTATGCTGGATTTCTACAGAAAATTCTAAACTTCCCCCAGCTGCCCAGGATGACAACTCATCCAAATAGCCAGCCCAACCTACAGTAACCCCTCTTCTTCTCTTGTCTTCCAAGTTCCTACTGGTGTTGGTGCCGGTGTCAACCATTTTTCGCTTTTGGCGAAGACATCCAATTGCTGTGAACTCCCATGATTTGATTGTTGAACACCAAAACCAGGCAAAACATCAAATGGCTGCGGAGTCACAAACGACGAATCAGCTGCCCTACCAAGACCATCACCAAACACTTCTGGAACCCCTCTTCTCTGTTGCATAGTTACAAAACGATCTTGCATATGCTGCTGTACTGTCTGTAGCTGTCCCTCACTCATGCTACCTAACATGGCCATGACCTCTTGGATCTGCGCCGCCTGAGGCGTCAAACCTCCCAAGCTCGCTCCAACCGGGCCACTCGGCATGTTTCCTTGGCAACTCATTGGGTTCACTCCTAAGTTTGGAAAATCTCCAGACCTTGGTCCACCAGGCATACTCGCACAACCATAACTTGGCACACGCGCTTGCGAATTCTGTTGCATAAACTTTTGTTGTTGGGGAATCCATTGCGCACCAAACCATGCTGGTCCCGGTCCTTGCATTCCGGGGACATTTCCTTGTTGACATCCCTGCACCGGACCTACCTGACCACCTGCATCCAGGTTTGTCGTGCTCGCAAATCCCTGTACGTTCTGTGACACATTTGCTTGTTGTTGCTGTGGCTGCTGCTGGGGCATGTTACTTACTTCAGGTGTTTGTCCATCCATCCCAGATCCACTACCTTGCTGACTAGGCGTTCTAGGCACTGGCGGCAATCCGTCACTACGGTTACAACCACCATTTCCGGTGCCACTACTTCCTTCACCTCTTTCAGCCATACCAGGACTAGGACAACCTTGCACACCTTGGCTCACACTACCTGGATCCATTCCTACTACGCCTCTACAAGCTGCAAGCAGGCAGCTCCGCTACCATGCGGAAGGCTACACGCCTTCGAAACCTCTACTTGGGTCAGCGTTCAGGACGTCGTCCTTAACTCACTAAGACCGTCCACGCAACCAAGTCAACCACTCCCAGAGCTCAGCCACTTTTACACAAGCACAAAACCAACGGAAATGTCTTGCTCATGTCGCTATGGTTCTTGTTGGTGTGTCACGCCTTGACACAAAATGATGCGGAGTCGCCAGTCAGCATCTTTCTGCTAACTTTCACAAAAGCGATCAAAAACACATGTCCTCACAAAAAGTCTTTACATCAAGACATGGTTTGTTTGTTTAAATAAGTTTGAGTGTTTGAAAAACGTTGAAACATTTCAAGCACCAAAACATGATTCATGATGTCTCCCTCAGATCTGTTAGCAACTCCAGTTCTGAATGCCTTTCAGAATGTTGCTCTCGCTATCATCATTGAGAGACAAAACAAACTACACTTCTCCGATCAATGTCAAACAAAGTTCCTTCTTCCGAAGTCACAAAATGAATTCTACGATCTTCTCACGATTCCTTCGTGCACTTCTGCGATGATTCTGTCGACAAAACTAAAGCAAAGTATATGGAAAATGGTTTGATTTTCCATGTCACTATACAAATTCAAATCCTCACGATGTTCTCCGTGCAATCAAAGTACTCAAAGAAGACGAAAAATATATCATTGTTGGGTTTCGTCATCTCCAATAAAACGTGCAAAACATGAAACGTGCAAATACGATGTCAACCATCACGGTTGAGCTCACCATCAAGGTGAAAACCAAATTCACTTCTTCCAATGCAGAAAAGACCAATGAAAAGACCAATGGATTCATCTCACCACAGATGTCAAATTTTCACATCACCAACTGAGTTGCATCTTGGATAGTTGCACGATCTCGGCAAGCTATGAAGTTAGCCAAGCACAAAAAGCGCTGTTATTACTACCACGTACTGAAAAAGGATCTAGCATGTCTTCTGAAGAAGCTTACGAAGTACATTATGCCAACTCACCGAATCTTCCTCATGAAGACTTCTGGCAAGAGTACTAGACCCTGCTTCAATGCTGATGATAGACAAAGCACACGTGAGGTGGCTTCTGACCGCCTGTAGTTTCTTGACGTTTCACCTTAGGTCCATTTTCACAGTTCGTTTCACCACCCCTCTCTTTTAGTTTCCATGAGCCACATGCGTCATCACTGGCTATGGATCCTATCCATCTGTGAGCATATTGCCCGTGCGGCTCGCACTCTGTGATCTCGAGGCTCCTGGCTGGGGGGAGCCTTGGTTTCCGCATTGTGCTTGTGTTGCTTCCTGGCTCACAGATTTCTATATGGCATTGTTGTGGTCTTGTTGTTTGTTTGTTTGCTTTACCGTTGCCATACCAATCCCTTGGTGACACAATGTTATCATCTTTCTCGTACATAGCTGATGCCTATGAACTGATCAGCTGATCACCAGCCGTGTTTTTTGTTTGTTTTGTCTTGTTTTGGTTCCTGTTTTGTGTTGCTTTTCCTTGTTTGGTTCTTTGATGTGTTTTGTTTGTTTGTGTGTTTTGTTGTTTTCGCTGTTTGCTTTCTGTCTTACCGGGAACAGCTCAATGGATTATGTATCGATCCAATTCAGTTCTCTTTCGAATGCACATTGTCTACAGGACTGATCTAATTCGGTGAATTTGCAAAATGCAATTGTCTTTCCGGCTTGATAAACGACCTGGCGAGAGCCATCTGGCGTTGGACGGAAAAAATACAAAAGATGCAGCGACTTTGAGGTCCAGGTAAACCAGTATTCTTTCACCAACATGAAGGCAAGGTGAGGCGACCTAGTTGGAACCCCAAACATCCGTACTGCCCCACCACAAACTGGGTCGTTAGCATTGAGAGCTGTGGAGGAGTGGCAGAGAAGTATCTGTGAAAATCAAGCTTTCACATCTTGCACCGAATGCAAACGGGAAGGCCTGTCCTCATCAAAAAGGATGGAGGCGAAATGCTTGTTGCCATTGCCTTAGATAGACCCTTAGCCGATGCACAGGCGCTTGTCGGCGATCCACAGAAGCTAGTTGCAGAAATCTTACAATTTATACAGGACAAACAATCGCAACCAGTTGTTGAAGGAATGGTCAAAGCCGATGTGCCAGATGAAATGCTTGCATCAGAATTTGCACTAGCCTCAGCCAGTTCGTCCATAAGGCCTATACACCCAACCCAAAAACCAACACAGCGAAAAAAACAGGCTGGCCAATATCAATAAATTTGTTTATGCCAATGCTGCCAACGTGAGTGACCCACGACTGGCTATCTGCACTTGGATTGCATTTCTAGTAGCAACTCTGCCATATACGCAAGTTAACCACATAGCAGATTAACCAACATGGGTTACCCATGACTGGTTATTTTCCGCACTTTCTCCCGTAGACCCCTCCTAATAAGGTCATTTGGTCATCGGGGGAAGGGGGGGTTAACTAGCAAGGTTCTAGCCTATTTTTTTTTTCCTCGAGTGTGGCCGATGTCGCACTATGGCTCGGTCCTTACATGAGCATAAGCAGTAGAAATCAATTTGTACAAGGACCGCAACAGGTCCAAAAATGAGGGCAAATCACACCAAACCGAAACAACCCACCAACCAGCCAGACGACCCGCAAATCCCCCAGCCAGACTTGCGTTTCGTCAACAGAAACAACAAACCAGACACACAAAAGGGGCCGGAGCCCAAACAAAAACACCCACAAAAAAGATTCGCCAAAGGACACAGTGGTTTGACCACCGTATCACTCTCAAAAACATGCGAAAATGAATTAAGTACCACGACATTCGAGCAGACCTGAAGGCCTAAACGGTTTGCCTGTCTACTCTGGCATAGATGTGCCGAAGCTGTACATGAAAACGGGGCTACAACTTATGCCTCTCTCACCGTCCTCTCAAATCAGCTTGTCCGGAAGCCCTCCATGGACATAGTCGTTACACTGTATCTACCGTGAGCAAGAATGTCGTGGTGGTCACTGTGCCAGGTACCCCCCCAGTGGGGGGGGCAGACGGTGGTGGCGCACAGACAGCTTCGCAGACCAGTGAAAAACTTCCATACTGCCACCATAGCAAATGTAGTGCAGGGCCCCTAGTTTCATAGGGGAGAGATGTAAACCTGCAAAGTGATTGAGCTCCGCCAGTTACTTCTCAGCAGTAGGCAACGCTCGCACAAATGAAAAGCATGCAATAATGTCTTCGATCGTGCAGATAGCATGAAGCCAGACAATGCGATGACTCCACGCTCGGACAGCAAAAGAAGGCCGAAGGTTGACATGACTGCAAACAACTGTTTCGCCATACCAGCTTTACATTCGGCAACGTCGCTCTAGATATTGCAGGTTCGCTAAACGTGCCAACCACAGAACTGTTCAAGACATTTCAGGATGTCATCGTCCCTGAAAGACCTGCAGTGCGTTGCAGTATGCAAAGTAGACGAATGTAGTGCATCCAAATCCGTAACGCTACTCACCCATAGAATAGGCAGGCTGCAGAATCACTAAATCCCGTCCACTAACTGACGAACCATGTAGGCAGACTTATGCTGCTCGCGGGCGCCCCAGCCTGTCCTACAGGGAGCACCACTGGATTGCTCCAGTGAGACTCACTGCAGCGCAGCCTGGTCCATGGCTTCGGCCGGCTACCTACCGCCCCTCTCGGATAGACATACCCAACCATCCAGATTTTTTTTCCGTCCAACGCCTTCATGGCTTCCGCCAGGTCGTTCAACATGTTTTGGTGCATGTTGCAAATTGGAATTAATTGATTAATTAAATCGTGCGTGGGCCGCCTGCGGTGGAATGGCCTCAAAAGTTAAACTGGTGGAGGACCGCTACATAGTCCTGTGTACTGTCACATTTCATCACGACATGCCCAACCATCCAGAGCCACCGGACAAAGGACACCCAGTAAAGGCAAACGAATTCAAGTTCAAAAACCCAAATAAAACCCTTGGAAGAGGCAGAGCACAGAGGAAGAGAGGCAAAAGCACGGGTCCTGGGGGCCGCCAAAAGAGTTCTCCTTAGTCACCTTGGTGAAAACCAAAACAACTATTCCTTGCCACTCAAACAGTAACCAAAGTCAACGAAAAGACCCTAAACAGAAAGAAAAACACTCACGCAGCCATCTAAGCTCCAGACGTCATGCACCTAAGGGAGGGCAGGGGAGATGGCCAGAAGAAGCGAAGGGCACCAACGAGCGACACAGCCACAACAAGCGAGAGAAGGGGTGCCGGGAAGGCAGAGGACAGGAGCGGAGCAGGCCGCACTTACTGCTTTAGAATAGCAATTGTGAAGCTTAGCGGTGTCCAAATGGGGGACCTGGATCACAATAGATGAATACCTCAGCGTGGTAATACTGAGCACTCCACCAACACATGCATGGTAGAGGGAAAAAAACGCCACACAGGGCCAAAGGCCTTTGCTGCCATGAGACAACATGAAGTAAGGACGACAAAGCACAACTACACTCCCAGCAATAAAGCAGGGCAACCAGGCCGTCACAAAGCAACCAGACACCCAGAGGGAGGGACCAGCGTGCAAACTGGGCCAGGGCGCCACACAGGGGGAAGAGAAGCAACAATCGGCAGGGAGGCGAGCCGACAACAGCCAAACAAAAAAGATAGATACAGAGGGGTCCGAACACCCACAGAAAGGAGCACGACAACCATAGAGAGCCACCAGCAATCGCGCAAGCAAAAACACCGACACGACAAAACCACAAACACAGAGAGGCCAAGCCACGAGAAAAAACACAACGAGACCAGGGACAAAAGACGGCAGGGAGAGTACGGCCGGCAACAAAGCCGCACCAGAAAAAACACCAAATCATCATGAAGGGGCCACGAGGGAACAGAACCCCACATAGGCACGCAAAAAAGTCCCCACAATACTGAGGCAAGTGGGAGCAAATCATACTGTGGCGCCCAAAGGACAAGGGAACAGGGGGCAATAGAATTGAACCAATACCGATTCTGCCAGAAACGATCTTGAGGCAACATGTACAAGAACGGATCTTCTCTGACAGGAGAGTACGTAGGAGAACACTAGCAACTGACAGGGTTGCCTTTCAGGCCAATGTAACGAGCTACGGTTCCTTGCAGCCGGGACTCACCAACTTCGCGCTGTCGACTTCCCAGTGAGGAAACTAGCAGGGTTGTAGCCTAGAATGATCTCAAAGTACATCTTTACCATTGTGTCCTTGAGAGGCTTGCGCACGATGCCAATGTCACAATGTGATGAATGCTATGCCTACTGTACAAGAAACAAATTGGGACGCACAGAGAGAAAAAGCATGCATTAACACTTACGCTCATGCTAGTGCGTCGCAAATCTGCTTGCAAAACATCTGCGGGCAGCAGTAAAATTTTCCGATGGCTGGCCCCACTTTTGGGTCCAAATCTGGACCCCAAAACGGGGCCCAAGCAAAGACCTAAAAGAGGAATGAAAATGTGATCCAATTCTGGACTCCATTTTGGGGTCCATATTTTGGACCCAAAAATGGGGTCAGCCATCGGAGAATTTCGTTGCTGCCAGCAAATGTTTTGCAAGCAGATTTGCAACCCAGCAGCTTGAACATGAATGTCAACACATACCTTTTTCTCTTTGTGCGTCCCAAGGCCGCTTGCTACTGTCGAGGTCCCTCTATCGCAGCCATGTTTTGAACACTTTTTTCGGCCCTGTTTTAGGGGCCATGATGAAGCAGGTTTGTTGGCATTGGAGGCGCTCCGAGGCTCACCGAGGCCTGCCCGAGGCCAGGCCTTGGACGCAAAACGTAATGGCACGAGGACAAAGCGAGGCTCACGGGGACTCGAACCTATATATCAAGACTGAATGATCTGAAACCAAAAACGCTGGCGATGATTACCAGCCAAGATATCCATTGCTTTCATGAAAGCCTGCAGTCCAAAATGAGGACACATGCCCCGTGTGGGACCTTAACTTCAAAGCACATGCAGATTTTCGTCCCTCGATATGTTCCGTCTCTCTTGCGAAATAAAGAACATACCATGTGGCCGCCATGGCCTCACCTCCATGTGATCCTGCAGTTTTTCTCCCGATAGTTTTTGCGCGGGCAGCGCAGAACCCCTACCCCCGGCCGCAATGCTGCTGTGGAACTCTGTAAAGAAGCATATGACAGCTTCAGTCCATCTCACACTGACGCAACATTGCCGCTGGGGAGCGGGGCGTATTCAACAGATTTCTTAAAGCGGCAAGCCCGATATTTCAAAAGCTTAAGCCCGTGGCAGGCGCAGTACTTTGGCAGCTAACAACTCCGTTGCAGGCACAATATTTCAGAAGCAAACATAGCCACATCACAGCTTAAACCCATGGCAAGCGCAGCATTTCAGAAGTAAACAACCACACATCTTAACCTGTGGCAAATATTGCAAACGAACATGGCCACCTCACAACTTAAACCCTGACAACTGCGGTACTTGACAAACAAACATGGCCACCTCACAGCTTTACCTGCACAGCTTAAACGCTGGCAGGCGCAGTAATTCAGAAGCTAACATGGCCACTACACAGCGTAAACCTGGCAGGGGCAGTTTTTGACAAGCAAACATGGCCACCTCACAGCTTCGCCCGTGGCAAGCATTTGACAAACAAACGTGGCCACCTCACAGCTTCAGCCGCGGCAAGGTTTAAGCTGTAGGGTGGTCATGTTTCCTTTTGAAATACTGCACCTGCCAAGGTTTATGCACAGAAACCTGCCGTGTAGTGCCACAACTGGCGGCACTACACGCTCACCCTCTGTGATTTTGGCGCGACGCAGAGCGCAAATACTGCGCCTGCCAGCAAAATCGGCACTAAACGCTTCGCACTGTGGTAAAACAGCGATTTTTAGATGCGACCGTTTGCGCGTGCAGTACTCCACTAAACGCTCCGCGCTGTGGCTGGAGACACATTTTCGCCGTTTCCTGGCGTTCGGTTGTAATTATTTTTTAAAAGATCAATATAGTTTAGAAAAAAGAGCCACTACACGCTACACGCTCAGGCAGTCGGTGAGAGGCCCTTCAGGAAGGTACCTTAAGGGGGGAGCTTGAGAAATTGAATTTGAAGGTCCGTTGAGGAAGGCTTCGAAGCTCCCTTAAGGTACCTTCAAAGGCTTCAGCCAAGGCTTCAACGCTCGAAGCCACCTTAAGGTACCTTAAGGGAGCTTCGAAGGCTTCGAAGGTACCTTAAGGCGGCTTCGAAGAATTCGTCCAAGCCCGCTTAAGATACCTTCGAAGTCTTCGGCGAAGACCCCTTAAGGTACCTTCGTCGAAGCCCCCTTAAGGTACCTTCGAAGGCTTCGAAGCCCCCTTAAGATACCTTCGAAGCCTTCGAAGCCCCCTTAAGGTACCTTAAGGAGGCTTCGGTTCCTCGTTCACCCCCCCCCTCCCCCCGTCCCCCCCTTCGGCAAAGGCTCAAGGTTCCCTTCGTCGAAGCACCCTTAAGGTACCTTCGAAGGCTTCGAAGCCCCCTTAAGATACCTTCGAAGCCTTCGAAGCCCCCCTTAAGGTACCTTAAGGCCCCCTTAAGGTAGCTTAAGGGCTTCGGTTCCTCGTTCACTCCCCCCCTCCCCATCCGTCCCCCCTTCGGCAAAGGCTTGAGGTACCTTCGAAGTCTTCGGCGAAGACCCCTTAAGGTACCTTCGAAGGCTTCGAAGCCGCCTTAAGGTACGTTCGTCGAAGGCATGATCTAAAATCTAATTCGCTTGCCTTCCACAATGCCATGATGTAAAATCTAACTCTTTATTTAGACTTCCACCCCCTTCTTGCCTTCCACAGTGCCATGATCTAAATTCTAACTCTATTAAAATTTCCCCCCCTTGCCTTCCACAATGCCATGATCTAAAATCGAACTCTTTATTTAAACTTCTCCCCTTGCCTTCCACAATGCCATGATCTAAATTCCAACTCTTTATTTACACTTCCTCCCCTGCCTTCCACAATGCCATGATCCAAAGTCAAACACTTTATTTAAACTTCCCTCCGCTTGCCTTCCAATGCCATGATCTAAAATCCAACTCTTGTTTTTAAAACTTGAATCTAAAATCTGACTTTTTATGAACTTCCCCCTCCCTTGCCTTCCACAATGCCATGATCTAAAATCTACTGTTTATTTATAGTTCCACTCTTGCCTTCCACAATGGTATGATCTAAAATCGAACTCTTCAAAATTTCCCCCCTGCCTTCCACCATGCCATGGTCTAAAATCTAACTTAAACTTCCCCCCGCTTGCCTTCCACAATGCCATGATCTAAATTCCAACTCTTTGTTTAAATTTCATCCCCGTGCCTTCCACAATGCCATGATCTAAAATCTAACTCTTTATCTAAACTTCCCCCTCCTTGCCTTCGACAATGCCATGATCTAAATTCTAACTCTTTATTTCAACTTCCCCCCGCTTGCCTCCCACAATGCCATGATCTAAATTCCAACTCTTTCTTTGAACTTCCCCCCCTGCCTTCCACAATGCCATGAAGTAAAATCTAACTCTTTATTTGCACTTCCTCCCCTGCCTTCCACAATGCCATGATCTAAATTCCAACTCTTTATTTACACTTCGCCCTCTTGCCTTCCACAATGCCATGGTCTAAAATCCAACTCTTGTTTTTAAAACTTTGATCTAAAATCTGACTTTTTATGAACTTCCCCCTCCCTTGCCTTCCACAATGCCATGATCTAAAATCTAACTCTTTGTTTATAGTTCCACTCTTGCCTTCCACAATGGCATGATCTAAAATCGAACTCTTCAGTTCCCCCCTTGCCGTCCACAATGCCTGATCTAAATTCCAACTCTTTATTTAAATTTCCCCCTTGCCTTCCACCATGCCATGGTCTAAAATCTAACTTAAAGCTTCCCCCCGCTTGCCTTCCACAATGCCATGATCTAAATTCCAACTCTTTGTTTCAATTTCATCCCCCTGCCTTCCACAATGCCATGATCTAAAATCTAACTCTTTATCTAAACTTCCCCCTCCTTGCCTTCGACAATGCCATGATCTAAATTCTAACTTTTATTTAAACTTCCCCCCTTGCCTTCCACAATACCATGATCTGAAATCTAATTCTCTTGCCTTCCACACGACTGCCCCCAGGCAGTCGGTGAGAGGCCCTTCAGGAAGGTACCTTAAGGGGGAGCTTGAGAAATTGAATTTGAAGGTCCGTTGAGGAAGGCTTCGAAGCCCCCTTAAGGTGCCTTCGAAGCCTTCGAAGCTCCCTTAAGGTACCTTCAAAGGCTTCAGCCAAGGCTTCAACGCTCCAAGCCACCTTAAGGTACCTTGAGGGAGCTTCGAAGGCTTCGAAGGCACCTTAAGGGGGCTTCGAAGAATTCGTCCAAGCCCGCTTAAGATACCTTCGAAGTCTTCGGCGAAGACCCCTTAAGGTACCTTCGTCGAAGCCCCCTTAAGGTACCTTCGAAGGCTTCGAAGCCCCCTTAAGATACCTTCGAAGCCTTCGAAGCCCCCTTAAGGTACCTTAAGGGGGCTTCGGTTCCTCGTTCACCCCCCCCCTCCCCCCCGTCCCCCCTTCGGCAAAGGCTTAAGGTACCTTCGAAGGGGGCTTAAGGTACCTTCGCTGAAGGGTGCTCCACGACTGCCCCACGCTGGACCTGTTTTGCTGGTTTTTTCCATGGTAAAAGGCGTGTAGTGCCACAACTGTCGTGCTAAACGCTCACCCTCTGGAGGTTCAGTGTCACACACGCCGTAAATACCGCACATGCCACCAAAATCTGCACTAAACGCTGTCAGTTTTCACACTGTGACTGCCAGAAGTATTGCACATGCCAAGCAAATCAAACCCGCATGGGCGACAGCAAAGTTAGCGCAATGTTTGAAAAAGAACACCTGAAGTGGACTCGAGCGGACCCTGAAAGGTGGAAGCGCGTCCATCACTTCTCATCATGGCCCTGTCTCACTCTTCGTTTCACCTTTCCGCTGACTACGTGTCATTGCTAATCACGTTTTACCCAAGATTTGTGAGAATTTATGCCCGCGTGGCTTGCTCTGTGTGATCTCGGGGCTCGTGGCTGGGGGAAGCCCTGGTTTCCGCACAGTGCTGTGTTGCTTTCTCTCACATCTCTTGTATGGCGATTTTGTTTGTGATGTTTCGCTCCTGCACTGCTGTTTTGTTTGTTTTTGGTTTTTGCTTCTTTTGTTCTTTTTGTTTTGCTTGTTTGGTCGGGTTTTCCGCTTCATTTTGCATCGTGGCGGCCTATTGGACTGTGTACCGGTCCTCCTTCAGCACTACTTTTGCGGCCCATCACTCAAAAAGATGGAATAATTACAATGCTTGAATTAATGGAACATGTTGCATGCCAAGCCAGCGTGTGGATCGACCTGGCGACAGCCAAGAGGCGACTAGAGGAAAAAAAGTTGCAACTTTTTGAAAAGAGGTGTAATGACATCGACGACGGTAGATTGTTGAATGGTTTGATTTTTTTTTCCGTCCAACGCCATGTGGCTTCCGCCAGGTCGTTCAACAGCTATCAAAGACTGTTGCGAAATAGATAAATTATTTAATTCGCACAGGGGCCGTTGCTCTAGTGGCCGCAAAAGTAAACTGGAAGATCAGGATATCAAATACTTCAGCAATAAGCACCCGACAGGTGGCTCCTACTGACACCCAGTATGAGAACCTGGCAACAAGGAGTTTTTGGCAGGGCGCCGACCTTAGGACAAGTCTCCAGTCTTCGTAGATTCGAAGCTACAACATTGATAGTTGCAACGTTGAACGAACAAGTAAAAATTCAGCAGACTCCAGTTCATTTGTCCAAAAGCTGCCGGCAGCTGAGAAACAAGCGAGGCTGGAGAAATAACAAAAGTGGTTGAAAAGTGTCAAAATGTAGGTGCTTTCCGCCAGCTATCAACTTTTGGATCTTGCAAATTCAATTGTTGAGTCGGGTGCAAATGTTTGGATAGCGCCATCAAGGTGTTCAAAACGTGATGACGAGGTCCATGCAAACATCAAACCTGCAGCTTCAACAGTCCAGGTGGATAATGCAACACTCAAGCTCTCCCAGGTACCTATCTCTCGGCAGCAGACTTGGGGACAGAGTTGAAATTGATGTGGGCTTTTCAACGCAGAGCTTTGGCTGTGGACAATTGTAGATTGCTTGATTAGGATGTATATGACATGGTTGCACTACATGCTGAATGCGATGACCAGGGAATGCCCTGCTGGGTATCATGCTGTCCGTGCTGAACAAGTCATCAAGGCTGACACGGAACTTTGGACCGACTATGTTCTTGCCACCAGTTCCTTCAGGGTCAGCAAAGCTACAACTGTGCAAGGAAAGGTGTCAAGTGATGCTCCAAAACCCAGCCTGGAGTTACAGCAACCAAGAAACGGAAACTGACACGTGCGCAGAAAGCCTGCCGCAACGGAGTTGAAGGAGTTCAGTTTGAAACTGAGTCATGCTGGAGCTACAATCTCAAGACAGGATGTTCCAATGAAACCACGAATCAAAACGGTGGACAACGGTGCAAACGTGGTTTCCATGTCTGTGCGAACTGCCACAAGTTGGAACATAGTGTAGTGTCCTGTCGTGCGCTGAAGCAAAAGCCTTGAGGTCATTGCTACCAACCGCAGATAAGCTCGAGGCTCATTCCGGCAATGCATGCGAGTTGACACAGGATCGGATCCCAAAGCTGTTGGTGGCAACATGGACACGTTTTTCTGATTTTCCGACATTGGAACAAGAGGTTGCCAATGACAAGGCTTACAAATTTTCTGGCTTGGAACTGCAGGATTTTGCTTGTGGTTGAGGTTTGTGCAGGCACGGCTCGGGCTTACAAAGATCATCCGGGCACGTGGAATCATGGGGGCCTGCAATCGACAAGAGTCATGACAGAAGCTGTGGCACGGAAATCATGATTTTAGATTTGACAGTTGAACATGATTTGAATCTGCTTCACAAACTTTAATTGCAGAAGCGGGGCGCATTGCATTGGTTTTCATTTCACCACCGTGTGGAACTGCAAGCAAAGCACGTGAGAGGCCTATCTATGAAGCATAGTGTAATGTAGTGTAATGTAGTGGAGTGTAGTGGAATGTAGTGTAGTGTAGTGTAATGTAGTGTGGTGTAGTGTAATTTAGTGTAGTGGAGAGTAGTGGAGTGTAGTTGTGTATTCGTAGCTGTAGTTGTAGTGTAGTGGAGTGTAGTGTAGTGTAATGTAGTGAAGTGTAGCCGAAGGTAGCGTAGTGCAGTGTAATGTAGTGTAGTGTAGTGTAGTGGAGTGTAATGTAGTGTAGTGTAGTGTAATTTAGTGTAGTGGAGTGTATTGTAGTGGAGTGTAGTTGTGTAGTTGTAGTTGTAGTGTATTGGAGTGTAGTGTGGTGTAATGTAGTGAAGTGTAGTGGAAGGTAGTGTAGTGTAGTGTAATGTAGTGTAGGGTAGTGTAGTGGAGTGTAGTGTAGTGTAATGTAGTATAGTATTACAGTTGGCTTGCCAATAGTAGTTTATAGACTGTCCTTGAATAAAGGGTTAAGCGACCCTTGCTCCTCACTACATTGCGCAAATCCTTATGCTCCTGCGAAGCGTGTAGGTTTACATACTGTGTATATGCGATACGCGGAAGCGCAACCTACATGCATTTATAAGTGCAGATGTTTGAAGCTGAACATTTGTTTTTCTAACAAGTATGGAAGTTTGTTTTCCAACTTGTTTCTCCAATGTTGGCGTGAACCTTTGTTGATGAGACAATTGGTTTCTCTAAATCTTAAATGGAAGCTGTATGCCGAAACAAACTAAACGTGGCAAAACAAACCCAAACCTCTAAGTGACACAACCTTGGTTGTTCTTGTCTTGAAGGCATGTTTCAGAGGTCCTCGGTTTGTTGTTGCACGTTTTTGTTTTTGCCACTGTCTTGTGCATGTCAGTGAAATGCATTCATGCTGATTTTTATTTTGTGTGAATTTTACATTTCAAGTGGTGGGTGGGAGGGAAAGACCTTTCATCTTGGGAACGCACCCAATTTTTGTAGCACAGCATATGGGCATCCGAGAACGGGGCAGTGCAGCAGTGAAGCCGACTGCAAAGATTCCTTTCGGTTTTTCACTGATTTGTGTGGTGATTGCATCCTTCACGTGTGGGTGGATTGCCTGCTTCTTGTGGCTACTTTTTCAGCCTTTGGATAGCCCTACAACATACGAGCTGTGAATGGTGATACCTTGTCCACTGGAACGTTTCCTTCAGGGGTACAACAGCTGTCTTTTTCTGGATTGCGTCTGGCGACAGTTTGTCATCAACCTGAGGGTTTTTGCATTTCTGGATACTTTCAGTGTGCATCGTTTTTCACACACGTGTGTCGTGATTTTGGTGGACAGGGCCGAAGTGGCTTTAGCCGCTACGGATTGGCGCCTTGGACTGGAGCTGTCAGCTTGGTCCGTGCCAACACCTCCAGTTGCTTCTTACAGTTCTGGGTCAGTGTCTTCAGACGATGACGAGCTGGAAGCGGACGAGGGGTGAAGAAAGGATTTTTGATGATTGGTCTACAAAGACTCCTGATGCGTTTTTGCTGCACACTCAATTTTGTTGGAATGCTAGACAGAACAAACGGTTGCATGTGATGCCATGGGATTTGAAGCTGAAGAGTCCCATGAGTGTTTCAGCAGATGCCTTGGCCCTACCGTCATGGAGATCCAGGATGCCACCTATGCCACACTTTGCAGGCGAAGTGGCGTCTGAGGTGGAGTCTGAGATGATCGAGGACTCATTCACTAAGGTTGGGCTGAGGGCAGTGAGCTCATCGGACCAGAGGCTTTGGCAAGACCGTTTGAGCTGGGAGCGCAAATGCGCTTGCAAGAAGTGGTGCTCTTTGATCCTTATGAAGCTCAGCGCCTGGGCTATTGGACGAACTGTGGCAGCTGGCAGTGGGGTCCAGTACGCTCGCGGTGGGCTCATGGAATCTGTGGTGGACTCTTTGGCCAGCCGTGCCACGGCAACTTTGCATTGCAGAGCTGGTCCATTGCTGAAATTTGCCAAGTATTGGCGTGACAGGGGTGTTGAGTTTTTCCCCATTCAAGAGGACATGGTGTACCAGTACATAAAGGCGCAAACTGGCTGGGCTCCTACAGCACCTCGATCACTACTGATTTCGCTGTCTTTTGCATTCCATGTTTTTGGATTGGCAGGTGGAGATGTTGCAGCAAAGTCGGCGCGTATCAAGGGTGTAGCTGACTCGCACTATGCTGACCGCCGTAAGATTGTGCAGAGACCTCCACTGACGGTGAACCAGATTTTGATGCTGGAAAGAACGGTACACGACGAGGCAAGGACTTCGTACGACCGTATAGCTGCTGGTTTCTTCTTGATGCTCATTTTTGGACGTCTGAGGTACAGTGATGGTTTGCAACTGGTTGATTTGCACATTGATGCACATGAAACTGGAGCGGGAGTGACTGGGTTCTTGGAGGCAAGGGCGGAACGTACCAAGACATCAGTCACTCTTGAACGGAAGATACGTTTTCTTCCAGTTGCAGTGCCTTTGGATTCCTTTCTGATCCCTAGCTGGGTGCCGGTTTGGATAGATCTCAGGAAACAAGCTGGCCTGCATGGGGACACACCCCATCCTATGCTCCCGTCGCCTCAGATGGGGGGTGGCTGGTCCATGATGCCGCTTTCTGTTGGAGCTGCGGCGGATTGGCTGCGGTCGTTGGTGAAAGTGGAGAGCACGTCAAAGGATAGATTGGCAACGCACTCCTGCAAGGCAACTATGCTTTCAGTGTCGGCGAAGTTTGGATTGGACCATGCCACACGCCGTCTTTTGGGCTATCATAGCTCTGGGAGGGATCAGTCCCTTTTGACGTACTCAAGGGATGCAATGAGTGCCCCGCTGAGAAAACTGGTGACTGTCATCACCGCGGTGAGGAGGGAAATCCAGATGAAGAGGAGGCCGTGGTATCTGAACTGGTTGGTCATTGGGCCCCGCCCACAACTGGCACAGCAGATCAGCAGTACGCCAGACACAGGGTCTCGCGTTGCATACATGCCATCCGCGACGAGTCTGGTTTGAACTTCACTTGCGGTCGTGTTGTCAGCAATCGTTATGTGATTCTTCTGACCAAGCCTGCCTTCATGCACCCACTATGCAGCGGATGCTTCAGGACCTAGAAGATGTATAAAAAGAATGTTTCTGATGATCAGTGTCGCCGTTCAAGAACTTAAGCATTTGGAATTTGTGATGCAGTGATTCGTCATGTCATTTTGCATACAAGTACGCACCTTGTTTGCATGTGGTCGTGTGCATCATTTTGTTTTTCAGTTGAGAAGCAGTGCACTGAAATTCGATGTGAACCTGTGATGCCATTTTCGGATGACTTGATTTTGAGTTCCTAGTGTGGCGTGCATGTTTTCAACCTCACATGTGGTTCTTTCAAGTGACATCACCAATTTATTCTTCCGATCTCAAGCGAAGCACAGTTTGAAAGGTTGATCGTGACAAGCCGGTGAACGTCCAGGTGTTTGTCACCTCAAGCGGGGTGCGAGGAGTTATGAACTTAAGATGTGAAGAGTGCACTTGATTTGAACCCAGATTGTGACATGCCATGCATGGTTCGATTTACAATTTCTTTGGGACATTTTTCATGTGCCATGGACATACTGTCATGGATAGGAAGCTTTGTCACTTTTAGTAGGACCTCGAAGCAATGTCTTACGGTGACAGCTCTGCGGTGTTCGAGCAACGTGCTCTACACATGGGACTTGAAGCCTCAGTCTTAAAGATGTTTGTGGATAAGGGATACAAAAACATGGCTTTGTTTGCATTCAGCTGCAATTATGCTCCTGGGGCGGCCAGTGACAAGCCCTTTGTGGAGATGTTACAATCCACCCTTGGCCGGGACCCCAACCCTTCTGAGTTAAGCATTCTTCGAAGGTTATTCAACGAGAGTTATGCCAATGTTGCAGCAGACATTGAGTCGCAGGTCAAACAGACTGACGAAAGTGTTTCAAGGAAGCTTGCACCAGCAGAGCGTGCAGAACGTTTGAAACTTCAGCAGGCAAAGCTTTCTGGTTTGTCGATTAGAGGACAGTACGAACCAGCCGATGCCTTAGTTGACAAGTGCTGCTCATCTTATGAATCAGACCGCATTTCTTACATTGAGTGGAGCTTGTGCATCAGCAGAGAGTATGAACTTGCGAACAACTCGAAGAAAGATACTGACCTGACTTTTACCAGTGACGGTATGCTGAAGCTTGCCCGGACCTCGAAGATTGAACCAATGCAAAGCATGTCTGAGATCCAAGTGCGTTATGCTCTTGTTAGGAGAGGACTAGCACTGGACCAGGCAAATATCATGGAATATGAAAACCATGACAAGCTTACTGAACTGTTGTTGGAAGTTCGCATGCAAGAGCCTCCTTTGGGGTATCAGAGGGTTTCTATGAAACAGCTGGAAGCCGCAGACAAGAAGTTTTTCGTTTTGCTTGGTGAGGCTACCCGGTCAGGTATCAAAGCTAACCAGACTGGACGGCCATGTGACCAGGCATTTGCAGGGGTCTTCAACAGCGCAGAGTTTCGACATTTGTTGCAACCTCGCATGAATCAAGGATCGGGTAATGTTGCAACCCCGAGAGAAAGCGGAACTGCAGGAGCCGACCCGCCAAGCAAGAAAGCAAAAACTAGCCCTAAAGCAAAGGGCCAGGGAAAGACCAGTTCGGCTGGTTTTCAAAGGATCCCAACGGAGTTGCTTAAGTTGGGGGCTGTTGCATCAACACCCAAGGGTAACAGGCTTTGCTTTGGGTACAATTTGAAGTCATGTCAGTTGCAGGTGAGTGGACAGAAGTGTGATCGTGGATTACATTTGTGTTGCATTCGTGGATGTATGAAGCAACATCCAGCGGTTGAGTGCCCGACGAAAAAGGGAAACTGACAGGAGGATGCAAGTGCAAAATCTCATCAGCCGTGCCCTTCTTCAGAAGTTAGCACAGGTCGCAAGCGCCGATCTGAGGTTGGACAAAGCAGTTCAACAAAGTTGAAGTTGGATGCAACAACCCAAAAGCAGTGGGATGTTGCGTCTACTGCCCAGGACAGCCAAGTTGCGCTGGCCGATGATAGTGGCATGGATGACTTGTCTAAGACAGATTCAGCTGATGGCATTTTGCAAGGCGGTGATGCCGATGGTGCAAGTAATTCAGTCATTTTTGAGACGAGCCCTTGTGGTTTTCAGGGTACACCAATTTTTATCGAGGCTTGTGCAGGTTGTGGTATTTTGAGTTCAGTTGTACAACAACGAGGATTCCAGGTGATCCCAATAGACTGTCCGCGAAATAGGCACACTCCAAAGTGCCGCTTGGTGGTGATGGACCTTACTGCACCTCATGCTGACCAGCTGTTGCGACGAATAGTGGATGACTATCAAGTTGCAGGGGTACACATTGCCCTTCCTTGCGGCACGTGCTCCAAGGCACGTGGTATCCCACTTCCAAACGGGGCTCCGGGCCCTCCTCCATTGCGTGACATGGAACATTTGCATGGGCGTCCAAATCTGACTGCAGTGCAACAGACGAAGGTTGATGCAGCAAATCAGTTATACAAATGGGCTGATGAGTTTATACGTTTTCTGCACTCTAGGAACGTGCCCTGGACCATTGAGAACCCATCAAATTCATGGTTGTGGGAGATGCCTGAGATGAGTTTTGCAATTGCACATGGACACTTTGTCCACTTACATGCGTGTGCATATGGAGGTGAACGGAAAAAGAAGACAGCATTTCTTTGCAGCGAAGCTGAGTTCATGGTTTTGGAAAAATTTTGTGACGGCACCCACCCCCATAAACAGTGGGGGTACGACTTCGAAAAGGGCGAGTTCAACACTGCCAAAGAAGCTGAGTATCCAAAGGCCCTATGTGAGCAATATGCAAATGTTTTGGAACGACTGGCTTTTGGTTCCAATTTTCAGCGGGCGACAATAGACAGGCCTGAAAAGGTACGACCTCAACAGCAAGCAAAGGGTCGCGCTCTGCCACAAATTATTCCTGAATTTGCTGCCGTCCGCACGGTCACCTCCAACGAGATGCCTCCCATCAACGACAAAAAGGTGCTGTCTTCGAGTTGGCACTCAATACCAGCGGGATCCAAACTTCTTCGAACTGAAGCAAAAAGGGGTGGTAGAGGGATGCAAGACTTTGTGGAAGTTGCCAAGCAGCTATGGCATCCTTTTGACGAACTGAGGAATTTGCCAGACTGTATGGTGCAGTGTATTTTTCGATGTTTGAAAAACAGCCCAGCAGAAATGACAAGGCGTCGAATACAGACGTTGCGGCTTTGGAGCAGTTGGGAAAGAGAACTTCGACAGAAAGAGCTAGAGCTGCACCGGAGTTTACACCCCAAAGTTGCACAAGTTTTGGCTGGTAAGCGTTTACTTCTTTTTGAGAAGCTTGCCACGAGCATTGGGTGGCCTGACAAGAACTTGCACGTTGAGTTAAAGGAGGGTTTCAAACTTACAGGATACCTTCCTCCCTCTGGTGTTTTCAAGACAGAAGTGCGACCTGCAGCTTTTGGCAAACAGGAGCTTATGCAGGACAGCAAATTTCTCAGGCCACTTTTGCTTGGGAAGGTGAAATCTTCGAGTGGTACAGACCAATACGCAAATGAGCTTTTTGACATCACTGTAAAGGAAGCCATGGACAAGAACTGGTTGGAAGGCCCATTTGACGTGACCGACATTGACAACATGTTTGACTGTTGGTTACCTGTTCGTAGGTTTGCAGTTTTTCAACGTGGCAAGGTGCGGCCTATTGACGATATGAAGGAGAACAAGCTGAACCAATCTTTCAGCTGCGGCGAGAAGATAGACTTACAGGCTCTTGACCATTTGGTGTGGAGTCTCCAGGTCATCACAAGGTTCTGTCTGCATGGAGGTGAACTGGATTTTGTGCTGAGTGATGGCGAGCGTTTGAGAGCGCCGGTACATCAAGCCTGGAAGAGTGTCGATGCGAAATTGACTACAACAGCTTTTGATTTGGAGAGCGCTTACAAACAGCTTGCGCTACACCCTAGCGAATATGATTGCACAGTTGTTACTCTTAGCAATCCTTCTTCCAACAAACCTGCATGCTTCTTGATGCGGACACTCCCATTTGGGAGCACAGCGAGCGTGCTACACTTCAACCGTGTGGCACGACTGATATGGCGGCTTGGTGTTGAGCTTGACCTTTGGTGGTCAAATTACTATGACGATTTTCCTTGTATCGCCCATGGCTGCCAACTTGCTTCCACGAAATCCAGCGTGGAGTGTCTTTTCAAACTTTTGGGTTTCCGTTTTGCGCATGACAAGCTCGCTCCTTTTGCTGAAAGGTCAGAGATGCTTGGTATCATTCTGGATACGTCCAAACACGGATGCGTTGTGATCGACAACAAGGACACTAGAAAAGCTGAGCTTGCTGCCGAGATCAGAAAGATCCTGGAGAGAGGGAACATGGATGTAGACACTTTACCTTCAGTTTTGGGGCGAGTTCAATTTGCTGAAATGAGAATATCTGGAAGGCAGGGCAAACTTGCTCTGGCTGACATCAGGGAGTGGGAACGATCTGCAAAGATACAGAAACAGCTTGTGCTGGATCCAGTTTCAATGGAGGCCTTTAAGACTTTGCTTGCTAGGGTGACCTCGGGTAAACCCCAACAACTTTCTGCAGATGTGCCTGAACGACCCGTCATTATTTTTACTGATGGTGCGGTTGAGACAAACGAGAATGGAAATGTGGAAGCGACCATTGGAGGAGTTCTCATTTACGACAATACAGTTCAGATGTTTGGGAACCGAGTGGATGACGATGTTTTGAAAGACTGGATGACCGAGCTTAACCACCCTGTCGGCTTGACAGAAATGTATGCGGTGGTGGTGGCCTTGGGTCTTTGGAAAGATGTGATGGCTGGTCGCCGTGTTATTTGTTTTTGTGATAACTGGACGGCCATTGATGTCTTCGTCAAGAGCTCGTCCCCAATTAGGTGGTGGAGACGATTGTTGCTGGCACTTGAGAAAATAGATGAGAATCTCAACTGTTTGCTTTGGATGGCGCGTGTTGCCTCGCCGAGTAATGTTGCTGACCCTCCAAGCAGAGGACGATGGGATCAAGTGGAATTCATGAAACCTTTTGTTGTTCGACACCCGAGGTGTCCGATTACTGGAAAGGCTCTGGAACGTTTGTAACTGGCTGAAGCGGACAGGGGAATTTACATGCTTGAAGCAGAGCATTTTTCTTGAGCGTCCTTCTCATGCAAAGCATTTTTGGAAAGCACCAGAAAATTGTGGATTGAACGATAGATCCAACCGTGAAGGATTTGATACTTGCCCATGTTTGCCAGTGCGAGAAAAGACCGTGAGTCGATTCCACTTTCAGATGCATTGATGTTTTCTCGAATGTGCCAGCTGTTCTATTTTTAAGTTTGTGTTTTGTTTGTGCGTAGGATGCGCTAAGTTTGAGATAGTGTGTGATACGTGCGGTAACTGAGAGGTCACATACTCTCGTGTGGGTTTTGGTGTTTTGTTTTTGTTTACCTACACGTTGCTTTGTGAGATGTTTTTGCAAATGTGAGGAGTTCAAGTTAGTCTATAATATTACAGTTGGCTTGCCAATAGTAGTTTATAGACTGTCCTTGAATAAAGGGTTAAGCGACCCTTGCTCCTCACTACATTGCGCAAATCCTTATGCTCCTGCGAAGCGTGTAGGTTTACATACTGTGTATATGCGATACGCGGAAGCGCAACCTACATGCATTTATAAGTGCAGATGTTTGAAGCTGAACATTTGTTTTTCTAACAAGTATGGAAGTTTGTTTTCCAACTTGTTTCTCCAATGTTGGCGTGAACCTTTGTTGATGAGACAATTGGTTTCTCTAAATCTTAAATGGAAGCTGTATGCCGAAACAAACTAAACGTGGCAAAACAAACCCAAACCTCTAAGTGACACAACCTTGGTTGTTCTTGTCTTGAAGGCATGTTTCAGAGGTCCTCGGTTTGTTGTTGCACGTTTTTGTTTTTGCCACTGTCTTGTGCATGTCAGTGAAATGCATTCATGCTGATTTTTATTTTGTGTGAATTTTACATTTCAAGTGGTGGGTGGGAGGGAAAGACCTTTCATCTTGGGAACGCACCCAATTTTTGTACCCACCCAAACCTTTGGTTTCACCCACCCCAAAAATTGGGGGAATTTACATGCTTGAAGCAGAGCATTTTTCTTGAGCGTCCTTCTCACGCAAAGCATTTTTGGAAAGCACCAGAAAATTGTGGATTGAACGATAGATCCAACCGTGAAGGATTTGATACTTGCCCATGTTTGCCAGTGCGAGAAAAGACCGTGAGTCGATTCCACTTTCAGATGCATTGATGTTTTCTCGAATGTGCCAGCTGTTTTATTTTTAAGTTTGTGTTTTGTTTGTGCGTAGGATGCGCTAAGTTTGAGATAGTGTGTGATACGTGCGGCAACTGAGAGGTCACATACTCTCGTGTGGGTTTTGGTGTTTTGTTTTTGTTTACCTACACGTTGCTTTGTGAGATGTTTTTGCAAATGTGAGGAGTTCAAGTTAGTCTATAATGTAGTGTGATTTAGTGTGGTGGAGTGTAGTGGAGTGTAGTTGTGTATAGTTGTAGGGTTGTGTAATGTAGTGTAGTGTAGTGCAGTGCAGTGTAGTGGAGTGTAGTGTAGTGTAATGTAGTGTAGTGAAGCGAAGCGACATCTGAACCTCCAAAAGTGGTCCGAACCCCTAGTGTTTTGTACCTTCGAAATGTGCTTCGCGCCACAACGGCGTGCACTTTTTCGACATCTGAACTTCCAAAAGTGGTCCGGACCTGGTGTGTTTTGTACATGTTGACTTGGAAATGTGCTTCGTGCCACAACGCTGTGCACTTTTTCGAAATCTGAACTTCCAAAAGTGGTCCGAACCCTTAGTGTTTTTAACATTTTGAGTTGGAAATGTGCGTCGCACCACAACGGCGTGCACTTTTTCGACATCTCAACTTCCAAAAGTGGTCCGGAACTGGTGTGTTTTGTACATTTTGACTTGGAAATGTGCTTCGCGCCACAACGGCGTCCCTTTTTGGACATCTCAACTTCCAAAAGTGGTCCGAGAATGGTGTGTTTTGTACATTTTGACTTGGAAACGTGCTTCGCGCCACAACGGCGTGCACTTTTTGGACATCTCAACTGCCAAAAGTGGTCCGCACCTGGTGTGTTTTGTACATTTTGACTTGGAAGTGTGCTTCGCGCCACAACGGCGTGCAATTTTTCATCTCTCATCTGTGCCAGCTGGCTCCGCACCCGCCGCTTTAGCGAGCCTACTTTTCGACCCTCCGGAGCCCCAAATCATTCGAAAAACACAGTGTTTCGGGACTTTCCTACCTTTTCGACCCTTCTTTCTTCTAATCTTTCTCTTCTCTCTGCCTCTTCCCTGCTCTGCTTTTCATCTGTCCATATTGTCGGAAGTTTGACTTCCAAACTTCCTTCGATTAGATATTTATATTGGGGGAAGTTGAAGCAAAGGAAACTGCACTGTGAACGTGCCATGTACTTGTACATAATTGTTCACAGGTAGGGCCCGGAAATTCATATTGGTCCGTGGCCGTTTTGTTTCAAGCTTCCTCGTTTCTGTGTTCCCACCACCACCCCCTATGCTCCACCATTCTGTGGCTTTGGAGGTGGTTCGTGCTTTGGAACTCCCCGCCTTTTTCAATCAACCAGTTTACAGCCCCCGCACTTGGGCTTGTATATTTTGGTTGTGTTTGGGGGTGTCCATCTGGATCTGAAGTTTTTTGTACATTACTTGGGCCCGCTGGTTCCTTTCAACACAATCTGTACAGCCATGACACAGATCAGTTGCACCACGCATAAAACAGCGCTTGAGCTTGCGGCAGCACTCCTGTATGCTATTAGATATTTATATTGGGGGAAGTTGAAGCAAAGGTGAACAGAATTGACGTACTTCTGCATCTTTCCTTTCAGTTGCATATACATGTGGGTAGCAGTTGTTTCATGTCAAATGACATTTCACTTTCAGCTGCTTGAATGTGAATCAAGATGATGTCACATAGATCGAATCCTCAGGCGTCTTTGCATCAAGGAAAATGTTCATGGTAGCGGAGCCCTGTGATCCAGACCCTTTATTCCGGTGAGGGCACCTGAAGCTACCTTGGACTAGGAAACTTTCGTTGCCGTTAGGTCGGTGGAGCCATTTGGGATTTCGTTGTCTTAGCTTTGCTTGGAGCATGGCCGCTGATGGTGGCGCGTTGGACGTGTCCCAGCTGATACAAGCAGCAACTGATGCTGCCCCTACCGCTGCTGATGCAGCTGCTGCCTTGAGAGAGGCCCAGGCTAGTCGTGGACCTGGTTTGAGTGGAAAGGGGTTCAGTGAAGCCTCAAAAGTCATTGGACAACCTGACCCGTTTGGTTCTGAAAATCATGAAGAAGATCTTAGCAAGTGGCAAGACTTCACAGTGAACTTCAAAGCTTGGTTGTTCTATGGTGATAGTGGTTTTGAAACTGACCTTCATAGAATCGAGACCAACTATAGCTTCAACTTCGATAGAGTTTCCTAGAGCCGAGCCCAATGACGTGCAAGAAAGATGCAAACAACTTTTCAATATCCTCACAGGGATTCTTCGTGGCAAGCCTTTGCGGCTACTGCGCCAAACTTCTGAGAGAAATGGTTTCGAGGTTTGGCGGAAATTGGTGCAACTCTTTTCACCAAAGACCAAGAGCAGGTCAATTTCGTTGCTTGCTGCGTTGATGAATATACCCGCTTTTAGCTTGAAGGACAAAACCCTGATGGACCAGATCTTAGGCCTTGAACGCTTGAGAACCGAGTACATGAGATCTTCTGGAACTGATGTAGCTGATGACCTGATGTTGAGCATCTTGGTCAAGTCGTTGCCAAAGGCATTGCAGACCCACATTCAGCTGCAGATGACGGAGCATTCAACGTATGCCCATGTCAGGGAGCTTGTCCTCAGCTATGAGTCGGTGACGACCACTTGGAGCGCAGGTCGAATTCATAGTGAACTTGGCATTTTGCTATCCAGCTCTACTGCTTCTTGTGCGTACAATGGCCCTGCTCCTATGGAGATTGCCTGGTTTGAAAAGGGCAAGAAAGGCATAGGCAAGGGAAAGCAGAAAAGTAAAGACTCTTCGTTTTCCAAAGGAAAAGACTAAGGGTAAGTTTGACAAAGGTAAGGGAAAGAGCAAACAAGATGTTTCAAAGCCACGTGCGGCTACCTAAGGTGATCAGTTTTTACATTGTGGTAAATATGGGCACTTCAAAAGAGTCTGTTGAAAGTTGCATGGGAAGCCCACCAATGCAAATGTGAATAAAGTTGAAGGGACGCAAAACGCTGGGAGCTCTAGCAGTGGTGCTTCTTCAAGCGCTGCCTCAACAACCATGACCTCAGCTACTGGCTCTGTGCGTTTGCTTTCTTCATATGTTGGCCCCATCATTGAAGAATTTCCCAGCGGTGATGAGTTTGACTTCCGTGACCTCACATTGTATGAAAGCTCTGGCAATTGCAACCTTGTTTCATGTGCTGAAATTTCACCCTCAGATGACTTGGACCATGTCGAGGAAGCATACATGTGCGCTTGTACTCACTTTGACATGTCATGCACTGATGATGATGGTATTTGGACTTTTTGTGACAGCTACTGCATTGACCTTTCACCTGACAGCCGTTCTTCATTTGACTGTATTCGAGCTGTTGGCAACGTGACTGACGGCAGAGTGGAGGTGGTGATTGACTCTGGAGCTGATGGTTCAGTTCTGCCCTTAGAATATGCTGCAATAGGTCACAGGGATCCAACGTTTGACAAGTCTTCTTCTTTCATTGATGCTCAAGGCAAACCAATATCAGTGAGGGAAGCTCGAATAGCTGAAGTGCAATTTGGTTCAGTCATTTTCAAAGAGCAGTTTATCATAGCGCCAGTTACTTCACCACTTATTTCAATGGGTCGTCTTCTCAGAGATGGATGGTGTCTTCAAAACCCTGGTGATTCAATGTTTCTGTTGAGAAATGGCAAGAGCATTCCAGTCCACTTCAAGCGTAATCCTTTGTGTGCGAAGGGTGTTATCAGAATGTTGAGCAACATGGATAGCAATCCAGTTGAACATGTCAGGGCAGTTGTTTTGGGCGAGAGCCTTGCTGGTTTACAACGTGGTTGGATAAGGCTGAGTGACTCTGTTTATGGTTTGAGAAGAGAAGCGTGTCACCTCAACATGTTGACACGACGTATTGCCCCAATGAGTCATTGATGTGGCTTAGAACAACGTTGGTGCGTTTTGCAGACGGCACCTGGGAACTGGAGGAATTTTGTCAGAGCATTTCAGACCTTTCTTCACGTGTTATTCCGTGATTCCTTTTCAAACTGCAAAACAAGCTGTGGAGGTGATCACACTTGCGCATGATGCCATGGTACCACCAGAGGCTTTGGTTTTTTTTAGTGTACATGATGACGTGGTGATGCCAGCAAACTTTCCTTTGAGACCATCTTCACAATCCCAATCTTCTTCTGCATCAGCACCTTCTGCTGCCGCCCCTGTCAGGCCCAATGTGGAGCCACCAGATGAGTTGCCAGCGGCTGCAGAAGAAGCTGAGTTACCAGTTGCAGAGAGACCAGATGTGGACTACAAGTCTGTGATGGTTGATGGTGTCAAACTAGATAGCAATACTCCCTTGCGTACGTTGAGGGGTGCTTGTGGAAGCCTTGGACTCTCCAAAACCGGTGGAAAGGCAACATGTTTGGAGCGTTTGTGGAAACATCTAGAAAGTCAAGAGCTTATTGCTGCTCATTCTGCACATCGTGATTTGCGAGGTGATGTTTCCAGACCTGTCCATGGACAACCAGTCCCTGCAGAACCAAGTGATGCTGAGAAGGCAGAGCACTATCTCGCGCACTGTCCCTTTGCCAAGTGGTGTGAACTTTGTGTTGCAAATCGATCACAGGAAGATGGTCATTCTGAACAACATCACACTGAAACTGCGCATAGCTGTATTTCTTTTGATTTTGGTTATGCAAGTCGAAGGGTGATGATGACAAGTTGTGCGCTTTATTTATGACAGGAGTTCAGGGGCTATGCGTGTGGTACCAGCGCCACAAAAGGGAGGCCGATACCTTAACTATTTGTGCACTGAATTTTGTTGTTTCATTGTTTGGTGTGGCAATGATACAATAGCACTCAAATGTGATCAAGAACCTTCAACACTTTCACTTCTTGAGGCCGTGAAGAAAACATGTAGATGTTTGGGGATCAGAGTTTTGACTGAGACGGTTGGACCCTCAAGTCATGCTTCAAATGGTGCTGCAGAAGTCACAGTAAAACTGGTAAGACAACAGGCCAATTTGCTCATTCAACAGATCGAACAAGGTGTTGGCATAGCTGATGTGTTTGGATGCCAGCACCGACTCTACGCATGGGCCCTACTTCATGCGTGTTTTCTGCACAATCGGTATGTAGTTCGTCAAGGTCATGCAGCTTATGAATTGTGTGCTGATCGAGCGTACACAGGACGTTTGGCTATGTTTGGAGAAACCGTTCTTGGATTCCTGAAACAGACACACAAGGGTGCACCTCAGTGGACCAAAGGCGTTTGGTTGGGAAAGACTTTGAGCAATGACGTTCACATCATTGCCATACCTGGTGCTCAGCAGTTGTTTGTTACAAGAAGCGTTAGACGCTTGCCTGCCTCAAAGGCATGGAATGGAGAGATGGTTGGAGGTGTTGCAGGCCTTCCTATGCCTGCGCCACCTTTGCCTGTACCTTTTGGGTTGCGTTGACCACTGCACCGTGATGACCTACAGTGACCGTCAAGGACTGTTGCACCACACTCCAACTGAGTACACCATGGAAGTTTATTCAGACTCAGATTGGGCAAAGCACAGAAGTACATGTAAGAGCTTTTCTTCAGGTCATATATGTCTCTTTGGCAACCTCTTGTACTCCAGCTCGAGGACCAAAACGATAGCACTGTCTTCAGCCGAAGCAATTAATTATGCAGGCGTTTCAGCATGTTGTGATGGAACACTGATGCAAGCCTGCATCCAATTTTTGTTGGACGATGGTATCAAGGTGGAGTTCACGCTGAACTTGGACAACTCTGCTGCCAAAGCCTTTTTCTTTCGCTCAGGCGTTGGGCGGATCAAACATATTAGTGTGAGAATTCTTTGGTAACAACGTGAAGTCAAACTTGGTTTGGTTGCCCCTTCAACAGCGACAACACGGGATAACACTGCAGACCTTGGTACCAAAAGACTCAATAGAGACAGAATGCGGTATCTCATGAACCTTTGCAAGGTGTATGTTTTATCACAGTCAGCATTTGTTGGACAGGAAACGGTTGACAAGGTCCACCAAACAGAAGCCATGTCAGAAGGAATCAAGTTGCTTAGAAAGAATGGTTTGAAAATTGGTGCGGCTAGCTAAGTCAATCATGCGAGTTCTTTTGCTTGGCGCCTTTTCCTGTGAAGCAATGAACTTAGTTTGCTGGAGTCTCCTTTTACCTTGTGACGCAATTTGATGTGATGAAGGATGAATACAGGCGTATCATGGTGAACGGAAACCTCAGAAAGGTTTTGAAACCTGTTAAACGAGTGAAAAGTGCCATAGCTGGGATTCAGGAAACTGAAGAAAGTGAACTTCATGAAGAAAGTGAAGAAGAGGAGATCCCAGAGGAATCACCTTCTGAGATCGAGGCCCGTTACAAGAACTCAGAAATGTGTGAAGTATCTGATCCTGAGTTATGTATGCACTACAATCATGGAGAAAATTCACCATCGTCTGGCCCTTCTCAGGACGATCCCTTGGACAATGAAGCTGCATTGCATCGCGCTATGGTGGAAACCAATGGAGTGCTCACTGCTAGGGAGCGCCGTTTGCCTTCAGAATGGAATGAAGCTGAAGCCCGCAATGATGTGATTGCCATGGAGGAGATCGAAGGCCTTCTGGTGGAAGTTCGTGACTTGCGCCACGTGGTGATGCAAAGTGGTGATGCAATCATAGCGTGTGGCATGCAGAAAAATTCAACAGAGTTGGAACTCAGCACACCGACTTTTGAGATGACTGAGTTTGGAATTTTTGGAAATAGAACTGAGGAATTTAGGTTTGGATCTGCCCTTAGCTTTGTGGCTTTGTCGATAGCCTCAGATCCAATTTGTGACAGTTTCTTCATGGGAACTAATTCGAAACTGAGGCGGGGTGAACAGAATTGACGTACTTCTGCACCCTTCCTTTCAGTTGCATATACATGTGCGTAGCAGTTGCTTCATGTCAAATGACATTTCACTTTCAGCTGCTTGAATGTGAATCAAAATGATGCCACATAGATCAAATCCTCAGGCGTGTTTGCGTCAAGGAAATGTTCAAAAGGAAACCGCACTGTGAACCAGCAAGATTTGCCTTGTCAGGTTTTCAATGTGACTCGCGGCAAGTCAATCTACAGCGCAAGCCACCGCAGCAGGCTTGCGCGATTAATGCACCGACAACGTTGCCCAAAGGTTCCAAGTTTCTGCAAATTTTACACTGTTTGATGGTCAAAAAAAGTAACCCCAGCATGTCAGCTTCAGCCATCCGATTTGCAATTTTTGTTCACTTGTCACTTCAACCTTCAGTTGTGAGATTTCAATCAGCATGTACTGGCTCAGCAGCGGTTGCAAAGGCGATAAATGATTTTGTATGGTCGTGTGAATGTTGCGTTTGTTGCCAATTGTTCCAGCCGGAAAAAAACAAAATTTGTGGCATACGGCACTTACGGCACTTGTTAATTGTTTTTAGCGTTTTATTTCCAAGTATTTGTCCTAATTTCTTTCGTCAGACTTGCATTTTGCAGCATTTGGCTGCATGACAAAAATCAATCACACATCTTCATGGGCAAACACTTTGCTATTTCCAATGTTTGGCCATCAAATGTGAAATCATGTTGCGAACAACTACCAACATATTAGTTTTGGACATTGTGCCACTCATTAGGGAAGGCAGCAACGCCTCGCTATAAATACATGCAATCAAACATTTCGACGAAACCGTTTGCAAAAGACTTAGGTTTGATATTTTTGATTTGGGCAAATTTTTCGTGGCACAATTTTCAATTTAGTTTCGTTTCGGCCATGGAATGCCATCCTTTTGACAATGCAGGTTGTCAGGCCAGCTCCTTATCCAGTGTGTCATGTGGGATTCACGCAACGCAGCTGTGCCTGTGCCTGGCATGTGACCTGACCTGTGAAACCCCGCCGACCTGAACAACTTTTGAAAACAACATGGTTTTGATATTCCAATGATTTTTCTACTTGGTTCAAAATATTCGAACGCAGGAGATGGTGTTTACACCGTTTGTGCCATCCAAGGAACGATGATCCTGAGGCCAGTTGCCAAGATGTTTGTGTATGTGTGTGTGGTTTTGTTCGGTTGCTTGGTGTGTTGTTATATAATTTATAAGGTTTTCTGTGCAAGACAGTTGTGGGGTCACCCGCATCCCTAGATTTTGGTGTGCCACCCGTCAGCCAACCAGGTTGCGCCCAAAAATTTGGCATCACATGCGAGTGTGCAGGACCAATTGGACAAACACCACAAATTTGGCTTACGATTTGACTTCTTCGATCAATTGAGAATGGTACACGTATATGGTTCCAAACAAAAGTGAAAAATGATCCATCGAAATTGTTGGTCATGCAATGGCTGTGGACTATGGCAGTGTGGGGGGCAAGACAAAATGGACAAATTATCAATGAAACATATAGGTTTATTCAGTTTTGGCACCAAAATTTTGTTGCATATGGTGAATGATTTGATTGACATTTTGGTTTCGAACATGTCAACATGAAATCATTATATTCAGTATACATCATTGACGAACAATTTCATGACGGATTGCTGAATACCAAACTCAAACATACAAAATTTGATCACCAACATTTCCCATGCAGGTCTTGCATGACCTTGTTGAACCTCATCGGGTGAATGAATCATCTACAGTTCAATATTTTGTGTTATTGGTATTTTTCCAAAATGAAAGCATTGGCATTCCATGCTTGCCGCGGCACTATTGTAAAAAACTATATAAATAACACCAAAAATTTACTAACTGCTCGACCGAACACAGACATTGTGATCGAGATTGGCAATTTTCTTTCAAATTCTATCCAAAACAATTTATTCGTGATTTGGGTCATTCAGATGGTGGTCATTCTGATCAGGCAAGCATATAGTATAGATATTCACGCGATTTTTTTCGTTGGTCTCTGCAGGCGGAAAGAGGTCATGCTTGCAAATTGTCTCATTTTTACATATATCCAAACCCTAAACTAGATTACAGTTCTCATCCACATTGCTACACCATCTTTGGCATCAATCAAAATTTCTCTGGATTTTTGTTTCAACTTGCTTCAATTCATCCACGTGTCGATTTTAATGGACTGTACTATCATTTGAGCAATTGAATCTATACTGCCAGTTTGCCAACAGTTGATTAGAAAATATTGCCCAAAACTCCCAGAATTCGGCTGAACACACGCACGGAATTTTGAGTCGACAACATCCCTTCAGGGCTGGTTTGGTGCTCCCCGGGCTGGAACTATCTTGACTTAAATGTACGTATTCCCGAATATCTCCAAACTTCTTTGTCTGCACAAATTTCACCGCCAAAGTGACACGCAGGACAGATAGTAATCAGGAGACATTTGGACCTGTGCAATTTAAATGGATTGTGAGATAGCATATTTGATACAACTTAGACTGGAAGAGGATGAACAGTCAATATTGAAGCATGGACCATCACTGGTAGCAGTGATCGCAAAGCTATCCGCACGCGCAGGAGAACGGTTTAATTTCTGAGAGGTGGAGTGCCGCCTGTTGAGTGCTGTTTTTAATTTCACATGTTTTATCATGTCTTATCAAACTTCAAATGAGTCTATAATATGTTTGCCGCTGCTTCTACACTTCTGATTCTGATGTTTGCTCTACCAGTCCATGAGGTGCCCTGAAGATGCCTGCATGAATGTCTGTGTACATGTATTTCCGTATTCCCATTTTCCGACAATTTTCCTGCGTGTTTTCCCTTTGGTCCTCGTTGCGTTGCTTCCCTCCTCTCTGCCAAGCCTTTCGCGCAGAAGCCCTCCTGGCAGCGCCAATGTGACACCGTTGTCACTGGACGGCGGCACAAGGCAATCATCGGCCACACCGTTGGGAAACCCAATACAAAGATATTCAAATAATTAATATTATTATATGTTTCACAGAGGTGTCATTGTCATTACTTTTTTCTTGCTTTCTTGGCTTGGAGATGTTTGAGGCTTGCTGTATGGTTAAGTACCCTCTCAGATTTTCTGGATTCTTGGAGTATTTTCCAGCCATCTTTATGTTGATTTATTTTTGGTCAAGTACTTTGTGGGAGATGAAAATACATCCAACTTGGAAGCTTGAGCTCCCTCCCTTTTGTGTTTTTGCTAATCCGTTTGTTCAATTTTTCTGGATCGGAGCATTGATGTCAACGAAGGATACTTGGCGCCTCAAGCTCTCTCCCAAGTTCGCCAAGTGGTGCCCAAAGAGTCAGAATCTTATGCTGCTCAGATAGTGCACTTCAGTTCCTCATGGGATTTATATACGGATTCTGTAGTTCATAGTCATTTTAGTCTGCATTTTTCTTTTGGCATATATAATCATAATCATGTATATATATATATACACATATGTAATAATTATATATATATGTATCTAAAAAATAATATTTATATACATACATATAATAATTATATGTATATATATATATAATCATATTTTGTATAAATTTATATACAAACATGTCAAAGATTAGCATGACCCTGCGCCATAGGCCAGGTACAAATATGACCCTGCGCAAGGATGACACAGCACGGCATGACATGAAACAATAAGCATCAACATGATGCTGCATAGTGGCTCGAAAGTGACACAAAAGGTGTGTCGTGAAGTTTGAGATGGTAGCGGAGCCCCGGCCAGGGGCAATGATGCTACCGAAGATGACACGCACAAATCGAGAAGTGTACGGCGATGGTGTTGGTGCTGCTGACGCCTTTGGTGAATGGTGCGCACGGCTTGGAGAAGAAGGAGCACTACATGGAAGATCATGCCAATGACCTCTCCAGAGGTGAAAATTCAGTTGTGAAGGGCAATTTGAACCTTCAACCTGAACATGCTGATGGAGCTGGAATGGCAGGCAACCGAACTGTCATGCATGGAGATGAGTTGGTTGGAGTTAGAGGTGGTGAGCTGGATCAGCGCATGTGATAAGGCCCGAGGCCTGGGATGTGCAATCAATGCATGTGAAATGGAATGTGCAGGTGAAGCCCATGATGGCCAATGCTTCTCCTGTGATGAGTCTCCTAAGGAGATTGGTGCTCAAGATGGACCAGCTGGACGAGCTGGGCAATTTGTGGTGTGCTTCGGAGGCTATGACTTTGGTTTGTCATCTGTGGCATTGCGGAGCATGGATGACTACAACCGTGAGTATGTGGAAAAACAGGTGATGAAGAATGACACCCACGAGCTCTACAAGCATTTGCATTTGAGCTTGGTGAACTTCGTCTTCAAGATCTTCGAATGGTTGCACTACGTGGTGATCTACTGTATATGTCATCAACCTGATTCAGAACATCTACAACTTCCTGGTGAAGCACTATCAGCAGTACTTGTACGTGGCGATGGCTTTGGCTGCGGCGACGAAGGACTGCATGGGGCATGGTGAACTCATGTCGGTCAATAGTCTATGGTGTTGCTGGGCGCTGAGTTTGGTGTTGGTATGGATGTTGAGCCACTTGGGCTGTGGTTTGTCGTCACCCAAAAATCGAAAACAGAAAAAAATGGTGAGACGGCAAAGAATTCAATGTCAACTTCAACTGAAAGCAATCCTCTTTGCTAGCTGGGCAATGCACTGTCATGGAATGGAAGTCGGTGGAGAACAGGGAGAACATGCTTGTCTTCAACGCATGACAATCCTAGCTGAAGCTGCAACCAATGCAGCAAGTGCAGCAGAGCGAGCCTTGAATATGATGGGAAGCTCTAGTTCTAGCAGTTCTGGTGGAGCACTGCAAACTGGTTTGTCTGCGGCTAGCAAAATTCTGAGGAGTCCTGACAGTTTCAGTGGAGAAGATGTGCATGCTTTTTCTTCGTGGAAGTTTTCATTTGTTTCATGGCTTACCTTCGGTGATTCTCGATATCAAGCAGCATTCACAGAGATTGAGAAGATGAATCCAAATGATGAGATGAAACCATACAATCAAGAAGAACGTGAACTTTCAACCAAATTGTTTGCGATCCTCACCAGCTACCTCAAAGGAAGATGTTTGAGTTTGGTGAAATCTTTGTCAAAGAGCCGTGATGGATTTCAACTCTGGAGGGAGTTGCACAAAGAGTTTGAACCTTCAACACGCCAAAGGTCTCTTGCAATTGCACAGACTCTTGCAAGCTATCCAGCATTTCCCAAAGACAAGTCAGTGCTTGAGAGCATCTTAGCCTATAAGCAGTTGGTCCCCCAGTTTGAAGAGCTCAGTGGGACCAGCTATCCTAGTGAATTGAAAAGTGCTACAATCACCAAGTGCTCAGACGCAAAGCTTCGTGAACATCTTCAACTCACTATTCAAGATACAACAACATATGCACAGTTGCGAGAAGTGGTATTGAACTATGAGAAAGCCTCCAAATCATGGACTGGCGAAGCTGTTCTCAAATCCATTCAGAATACAGCCAGTCACGATGATGGTGGACCGCGACCAATGGAGGTGGACCGCGTTGAGGCAAAGGGCCAGAACAAAGGCAAGGGCAAAGGCAAGTACGGCAAAGGTTGGCAGAGTTTTGGTAGTAGCTTTTTGAACTATGGCCGTGGACGTGGCAACAACTTCAAAGGACGTGGACGTGGCAAAGGAAAAGGAAAGAGCAAAGGCAAAAACAAGGGCAAATCAAAGAATGGTGGAAAACAGACAAAAGGAAAGCAGAAAGGAAAAGTTGATGCCCAACAATGTCGAATATGCCACGAATATGGTCATTGGGCACGTGAATGTCCAAACAGAGTCAACCAAGTTGGCAAGTTCCACAACAGAGTCAACAACAAATGCCGCTGCAACCTTCTCCAACCTCTACCATGAGAACAACCTTGCCTAACTCTTCTACCTCAACCTCTACAGTGCGCAGAATTTATAACATCCCAATGGGTATTCCTACTTTGACTTCATCTTCCGGATCTTCTGTGCGCATGGTTCGTGAAGGTGAATGTGAAGAACAACAGGACATTGTAATCCTGGATAGTGGATCTGATGTTTCTCTTTTACCTTTGAACTATGGTGGCAAGGCAGATTCAGGTGTAGATGCTAGCACTGTGCACTTGCGTGATTGTCAAGGGCAAAGGCTACAGGTGAGAGAAACGTTTCCTTGTTGGTGAATGACAGAGATGGAAGTGAAGCAGAAATTGAACATTGCTTTTTGATTGGTGATGTCAAGTCGTGCATTTTATCACTGGGGCAGTTGTACGAGAGTGGTTGGCATGTAAGACATGGTGAAGGCAATCCTGTGCTTGAGAGTTCAGATGGAACACTCCAGATCCCTGTCTTTTACCAGCGCAATTCCTTGGCGATCAATGCGACAGTGTGCAGAGTTGAAGAATTTGAACAAAGTTAGAAGCAGATGAAGTACGAGCAGTTGTGGAATTGGAGGACCGGTTTCGTCCTGAGCAACCTTAAAAACAATGTTTGGTCAGTTTCTGATGGCAACCCATACATTAAAACTGTGGGAACACATTTTGCGGATCCTCGACCAGTGTGGAGCGTGAATTTCAAATACCGCACTACTTTGGTCCAGAAAGTTTCAACAGCAGAAGAAGACCATGGTTGGATAGTGGCTGAAGTCTCTCGAAACTACTTGGAGCTAGATGATGCATTTGGCCGCATTCCTGAAGTTGATGCTCAAGAAGAATCCTGCGTAATCCTCACAATTCTCTCTGAGCGGAATGAAAACCTTGAAAGTTTTGGTGGTCTGCTAGGTGATGGTGGAGTGCAAGTTGAACTAGACTATGAACCTGGAACGCCTGTGGATGATCGAGTGGCAGCTGAATTTGCAGCAGCCGAGATGGATGCAGAAGAGCGAGGTGAAGAAATTGTTGGAAGAGATATCCCAGAGTTTCAGCAGGTTGCACCAGCTTTACGTGAAGATATTGCAGATGAAAATCAAGTGATTGTTGGTGACCTTGTGATCACTCCTAACAGTTCAGTCGTGACTCTGAGAGAGACAGCAAAGTATTTGAAATTTTTAGCTTCTGGCAGCAAAACCAAAATCTTTAGGCGCATCAGGAATGAGCACATCAAATCACTCCGTCTTGCCTCGCTTCAAGCTGCAAGGCAAGAATACCAAGCTCTCAACCCAGAACCTCGTTTTGATGATGCACCTGCTCAACCCTCGGAGCGTGAGCGTAAGTTGCATGAATTCACTCATGTTCCTTTCAAGAAATGGTGTTCATTTTGCGTGATGGGTAAGTCCAAGAACAATAGCAAGCATGCTACCAGCCTACCTGAAGTTGCTCAACGTGAACATCCAACGGTTCAGGCAGATTTCTACACCCTGGTTGGAAACCTCAGTGCGTTGATCCTCATTGACTGCTGGACAAAGTATGTGATGGCAGAACCGTTGCGCAACAAGAATCAAGGTGTTGTTGGTCAAGTGGTTGCACGATTTCTTGCAACGATGGGCTATTTCCAAAAGGTTGAGCTAGCGTTTGACAATGAGCCAGTTTTAGCTGCTGGAATGAGAATGGCGCAGAACATCAGAGCAAATCATGGCTTAGAAACAATCCTTCAACCTGGACTCATGTACAACAAATCAAGAACTTCACTGGCTGAGCGCGCAATCCAAACCGTGCGTGGGCAGGGCAAAACCTTCATTGCCTACGTGGAGCACAAGATAGCTGCAAAACTTCCTGAAGAACATCCCCTACATGCATGGGCAATGATTCATGCGTCCTGGATTTTGAATCGTTTTCATGTCAGTAATGTGACGGGAGTGACATCACACATGGCGCTTCGTGGACGTCCTTACAATGGCAGAATCTGTAGTTTTGCATGTGAAGTCTATGCCCTAGATCCTCTACAAGCTCGATACCAAAGTCAATGGCGACGTGGTGTTTGGCTGACAAAAGATGAAGCCGATCACAGTGTGGTTTGCGTCGGTGCTCATGAGTTGATTCGAAGCAAGGCAGTCCCAAAAAACAGATGAGCGTTGGGATCCTGAGATGATTCTAGCAATGCAGGTAGGACCATGGGATATGAAGCGTGGAATTCATACCCAAGTTCAACCTGAACTTCCTCTTCCTCAACCTGTTCCAAGAGTTGTTGTACCTCCTGGTCAAGTTGAACCAGAACTTGATGTTGATGCTGCCGGCGTGATCAAGTATGCCAAAGAGAACCCATTAGAAGACCTTGATGAAGGTGAACAGCTTGATGCAGCTGGAGAATCAAAGGCAGGCGGGGCAGCACAACATGATGGAGTTGTTGTGGATTCAGTTTTTGATGATGATTTGATTGAACAGCAAGAGCGTGAGAGAAAGGAGTCTGAGAAGAGGAAATCAACCAGTTCATTGCGTTTGCCGGTTTCAGTAAAACAAAGAATTCAAGAAGCAGAAGCAACAAAGCGACCTCAAGAAGAAGGACATGAAAGTGCTGCGAAGTTGGTTCGATTTCGAGATCTTGTCTCCCCTTGTCTCCCAGTGTACCCCTTCTTGTTTCCCTTTGTTGGATGGTGTGTCCGCCTTCCGGAGGGTCTTGTCTCCCTTTGTGTACCATTGTACCCCTTCTTGATGCCCTTTGTTGGATGGTGTGCCCGCCTTCCCCAGGGTCTGGTCCCCCTTTGTCTCCCATTGTACCCCTTCTTGTTTTCCCCCTGTTGGATGGTGTGCCCGCCTTGCCGAGGGTCTTGTCTCCCTTTGTCTCCCATTGTACCCCTTCTTGTTTCCCTTTGTTGGATGGTGTGTCCGCTTTCCCAGGCTCTTGTCTCCCCTCGTCTGGGATTGTACCCCGTACCTCTTCCTGTTTCCCCTTGTTGGATGGTGTGCGCCTTTCCGAGGGTCTTGTCTCCCCTTGTCTGCGGTTGCACACCTTCTTGTTTCCCTTTGTTGGATGGCGCGTCCCCCTTTCCGAGGGTCTTGTCTCCCTTTGTCTCCCATTGTACCCCTTCTTGTTTGCCTTTGTTGGATGGTGTGTCCCCCCTACGGAGGGTCTTGTCGCGCTTTGTCTCATATTGTACCCCTTCTTCTTTTCCCTTGTTGGATGGTGCGTCCGCCTTCCCGAGGGTCTTGTCTCCCTTTGTCTCCCATTATACCCCTTCTTGTTTCCTTTTTGCCGAGGGTCTTGTCTCCCTCTGTCTCCCACTGTACCCCTTCTTGTTTCCTTTTGTTGGATGGTGTGTCCGTCTTCCCGAGCATCTTGTCTCCCCTTCTCCCCACATTATCTCCCTTCTTGTTCTCCAAACAGTGTACTGCTCTAGGGGTTCTCAACGCATTCTTAAGGTGTCCAGCTTGGTCTTGTCTCATCTTGTCTCCCTTTGTCTCCCAGTCTCCCTTCTTGTTTCCTTTTTGTTGGTTGGTGTGTCCGCCTTCCCGGCCCTTGTCTCCACTTGTCTCCCGTTGTCTCCCCACATGTGTGCCTGTGTTGGATGATGTGTTTGCCTTCTCGATGTCTTGTCTCTCCCTTGTCCCCCAATGTCTCCCATTGTCTCCCCGCATGTGTGCCTGTGTTGGATGGTGCGTCCGCCTTCCCGAGGTCTTGTCTCCCCTTCTCTATTAAGCCCATTGTCTCGTCTCCCCACATGTGTGCCTGTGATGGTATGTCTGCCTTCTCTGGTCTCTTCTTGTCTGCCATTGTCTGCCATTGTCTCTCCCCACATGTGTGCCTGTGTTGGATGGTGTGTCCGCCTTCCCGAGGTCTTGTCCCCCCTTGTCTCCCATTGGCTCCCCACGATGGTGTGTCCGCCTTCCCAAGGTCTTGTTTCCCCGTGTCGTCTTCTATTGTCTCCCATCTCCCTTCTTGTTTCTTTTTCTTGGATGGTGTGCCCGCCTTCTCGGGGTCTGGTCTCCCCTGGTCTCCCATTGTTTCCCATTCTCTCCCATCGTCTCCTCACATGTGTGCCTTTGTTGGATGGTGTGTCCGCCTTCCCGAAGTCTTATCTCCCATTGTCTCCCATTGTGTCCTCACATGGTGTGTCCGACTTCCCGACGTCTTGTCTCCAAATTGTCTCCCATTGTCCCCGCATGTGTGCCTGTGTTGGATGGTGTGTCCGCCTTCCCGAGGTCTTGTCTCCTCCCATTGTCTCCCCACGCGTGTGCTTGTGTTGGATGTTGTGTCCGCCTTCCCGAGGTCTTGTTTCCTTTTGTCTCCCATTGTCTCCCCACATGTGTGCCTGTGTTGGATGGTGCGTCCGCTTTCCGGAGGTCTTGTCTCCCTGTTGTCTCCCATTGTCTCCCTTCTTGTTTCCTTGTGTTGGGAAGGTGTGCCCGCCTTCCTGAGGTTTTGTCTCCCTTGTCTCCTAGCTTGTCTCCCAGCTTGTCTTCCTTCTTGTCTTCCAGCTTCTCTCCCAACTTGTCTTTCTTCTTGTTTCCCTTTGTGGCGGGTGGTCTGGTTTTGCTTTTTTTTCTCAACCAGTGTGCTGTTAGGGGTTCTTAATTCTTAAGGCTTTCTTAAGGTGTCCGCCTTGGTGTTGGATGGTGTGTCCGCCTTCCCGAGGTCTTGTCTCCTATCTTGTCTCCCAGCTTGTCTCTCTTCTTGTTTCCCTTTGTGGCGGGTGGTCTCATTTTGCATCTTTTCCCAAACAGTGTGCGGTTAGGGGTTCTTGATGCTTTCTCATGTCATGTGTTTGACCCTGTTCCTCAAAAACACGCCTTGAATCCACCCACTGTTTGGGGTCTACGGTGGTGTAATTTTTGGTGTGAACATTGATCTGCGGTGCCTGAGAGCCAGATGCTCCTGTGATGGGCCCCACCTCAAGGTTGAGGGCCGGTACACCAAGGCCTCCGCCACCTACGTTCCTCTGAGAGTGCAAGCATTAGCCGACAGCTTTTTTGAGGCAATTCAGGCAGTTACGCAAAAGAGGACGGATGAGTTAGATTTGGAGGTTGTCGGCCTTGAGAATCAGCTTGTCAATGAGGTGGCCCTTTCTTCGGCTTGGGACGTGCACAGCCAGTGGTCATTCAAGAAAGAAAGCCACATCAACATTCTGGAAGAGGCAACGATATTGAGGTTGGTCAATTTCCTTTCGCGAGAAAGGCGCCCTTTGCGCGCAGTAGCATTGGTTGACAATTATGTTTTACATGGGGCAATTTCGAAAGGGTGGAGTAGCTCAGTCACCCTTTCGGCTGTGCTGAGACGGGTCAACGCTATGTGCGTGACCACAGCCCTCTTTGGCCCTGCCCTATGTGCCAACCAGATGGAATCCTTCTGATGGCCCCACTCGTGATGTCGTCCAAGATATGGCAGCTTGCAGCTGGAGGATTGGGAGGAAAATGATTTATACCGCTTTTCTGAGCTGCCAAATATGAAAAAAATTGGCATCGATGCGGGTCAGACTGGTTTGCGCCTCTTGGGGCCAATATACCTTTTTATGTCAGTTTTTCGTCAGTCTGCAGTTTCGAGAAATGTCAGCCAAGGGTATGCCAAATTTCAGAACCCTTTCGATTCAACGATTCAACCCTTGGCTATGCAGGTGAAGGGCCAGACCAGGCTGTCACTCCTTCTGAGCATTCATTCCAAGTCTTTTTGGTTTTTGCCTTTGCTTTCATTTTGGAGCCTCGTCCATCGCCTCTTCCTCGCTTTCCTCTCCATCCAGCATCGCTGGATTGCTGCTGTGGTTGTGAGGGTGCCCTGCTTGCGCGTGCGCGTTCACCCCGTGCTGTAGACTTTCGTTTTGTCCCCTATGTCGCTGCCATGCCGATGGACTCCTGCACAGTGGGAGCTGAGGCCTCCAGTGCCTCGTGGTGGGCTTGTTTTGCTTATCACGCAGCAGAGGCGTGCAAAGTTTCTGGGCCAGTTCATTAAATGGGCTGTGGACGAAGGTCTGGATATTCTGGCTATTGTACAGATGCGGCAAGACATATGGAAGCTTCGCAGAGACCCTCAATGCCTTGACCAGCTGGAAACCTGCTGGAGCTTGGGACTTCGGCTATGTCTGGATGCAACGTGAAATGAGTAGTCATCATTCGGCCATGCCTCGTCCGGTCGCACTTGATGTTATAACTATAGGAATGCTCTGGGGCTGGACCCCGTTTTCGGGACCGGTGGCATTAATGTGGGCAGGCCTGTTTCCCTGAGTCTCCAAAACCAATAAACTTACTAATTTAGAATATTTACTAAAAGTGAAGAATTTACGCATTTTTGTGGCTAATTTTATTGATGTTAGTAAATTTTGTGAAGAATGAAAAGTGCATCAAGAGTGCATCAAAAGTGCATGTTTTCTTCGAGCTTTTGTCAAAAGTGCATCAAAAGTGTATTTACTTAGGTTAGTAAAATTTACTAACGTAAGTTGTAAGTAATTTTTCCTACTAACATTAGCAGAAATTTACGTAAATCCACGTTAGTAACTCCCGAAATTTACGCAAATTTTGAGGCACCTAAATTTACTAGTTTTGGAGACTCAGGGTAGGCCTGGAGAAGTTTTGTCGGCTACGCGTGAAGATTTCCTACTGCCGAGTGATGGGGGCCGGTCCTTGCCATTTGATTTGGCCTGCTGTCTTTGCGGGACCCAAAGACGCGCTACACGCGGGTCATCAGTCAGCAAAGATGGACGTGCCCGACATGCTCAAGGTTGTTGAACTTTTCCTGGGCCCACTAAAGCCACACCAAAAACTCTGGCCTTTTAGTGGCAATACTTTGAGGTCGCGATTCCGTAGTGTGCTGCAAGCTCTCAAGCTTCCGCTGGTGCCTTACAATGGGGTGCGTCCGCTGGAGTTAGCTTCTAGCTACATGGCTGATGCAGATGGCTGAAAGCCGTGACTTTTACAGCGTCGAGGCCGCTGGGCAAACAGAAAGATGATGGACATTTATGTTCAAGAGGTGACGGCTCTGGTGTATCTGCAGAAAGTGCCTCTGGAGACAAAAGATGTTGTTCTTCAGGTGGCTCGTTCTTGTCAGCATGTGCTTTTCAGAGCTGAAACTTAGGTTCGTGCTTGCATCCCGTTTCAAGTGCAAAAAGAGACAAGTACCGGTTGTCAAGACGGATGGAAAGAGTGGAAGGGAAACACTATCTGGGGCCATTGACCTTCAGCAAGTTGGTGCGGATGATACTGCAAACATGTGCAGACTGTTTGGGCCAAAGTGGCCAAAACAAGTGGGCCTAATGTCCTTATGGCCTTCGAGCTGTGCCGAAAGCAAAGCTATGGTTGGTGAATATGTATATAAATATACATATAAATATAATATAATATATCATATTTTTCTACATATAATAATTACATGTAAATAAAACAATAAATTCATAGTTATATACATATAGTTACATAAAAAGAATATATATATATATTGTAGACACACATATATATATGTCTACAATATAGTAATATATTTAAAAACTATATATATATATGAATACTTATTTAATTATATTTAATAGTTATATAGATTATATATATATTGTTTTTTAGATCTAACACAATATGTATTTAGTTAAAAATTTTATGAGAAATAATATAATAATATTTATATATATATATACAAGATTTATTGATTTATATATATATATATTTAAATAACAGTGAAATATAATTTTACTAAATAAATAAATAAATCTATATATAATTGATGATTTACAATAATTATATATAAAATAAGTATATATGTATATAATAATTAAATCAATATATTTATAGTAATCATACATATATATATATGTAAAATAATTATAGTAGTATAAATAGATAATACTTGTAAATGTAATCATTATATATATAATGGCCTTGAATATACCATAATTATACATATATAATGGCTTTGAATATACCATAATTAAAGAGAGAGAGAAATATATATATATATCAATATATTCGAACTATATCTAGATCAATAGTCAAACCACAATAACGTCAAAACCCAAGAATTGTATCACAGACCCCAGGAAGAGTGAACCACAGAGGGAACAACATTAGGGACGACAATCAAGAAAACAATCTCTTGTCGCACTGCAGCCCATGCCTTTTGAGGAGCCTTGAGATCCTTCGAGCCCTCGATTCAAAATTCCCGGTCTCACTAATTTACATCTTCCATCAGTCTAATGTCTCACGACATTTGGCCCCCCAAAAACCTTCCATTGCCTTCGCAGCCAAGGGCATTCACTTAGCCCCATATGTCGGGCCAGCCGGATGGCTCAGGTTGCTCATGTGTAGTTGTGGTTTGTCTATTACATATGGCGTAGGAGTCAGCATGAAATATGACTACATACGACAGCAGTTCATGAGGCCTCGGACTTCATTTTATGCATCACATCCAAGTAGCAGTAAACGAAATTTGGGATTTACAAATTTGAAACTGCATCGTGCCCGGATATTGACTTGAAACATGGTCAAAAAATCAATTGACACAACCAAGAAGGAAGTGGCATTTGGCCAAAATTGGGTGGGTGCCAATTTTTTTTTCCAAATTGCCTCAATGGATTGAATGCCGTGAGCCTGTTAAGCTTGGCAAGGTGGCCAAATTTGTTTATTTCGAGGTCGAATTCAAAGGGCTTGAGGTTCCACAGTATTCGAGTCATTGCCAAATGCATTTGCTTGAACAATCGGTTCACTTCTGGCAAGATGTGTTTGCCAATCTCATCCCAACACATTTTGAGACTACTTCTATCATCTTCTATCTATTTCTGGTTATACCAAACGATAGCAAACAATTTTAATTTTTCCAGTGCCGTGAGCCTCGGATGTGAGGCCAGCATACAAGCTCCACCTGTTTGGCCCTCAGTTGACACCGAGGTCACCGAGGTCACCGAGGTCACCGCAAAATCAGCGGAGCGTAATTGGCGTAGCCGGCGTAGCTGGCGTAGCCTTTGGATAACTGTCTCGAAAAAGGTGCAGTTTATTCGTTTTATTCGTGACAGTTATGTACGGGATGTACGGGCTTAGGATCGCAGATCGGTGCTCTGAGTCTCTGAATCCATCACTTCCTAGATGCTACGAAAGATGGGGTTAATGCTTTTTAAACGATATACATTTGCATACACCTCTATACATCTGTATATATAGGTAACGTTTTCAGTAGCTTGTATTGGCCCAGGCAGACGCATCGTTTTGTCCGCTGCCCTCAACTCCCCGGAAATTTGCATTCCAAAAGCGCTGGAGATGTAGCCATCGTTATCCATCAGTTCAGCTCACTTGCCTTGTAGGCCTGGTTCACCTGCGTTGTTTCGATTGAATGTGTGGATGTGGTGAGCACATATGAGCCGGGAGCTCGCAACATGTCTCACGAACTGTCTGACTGTTTGAGTGTGGGCCGTATAGGTCGAGTATGGTCGAGTCATGTTGAGTTTTGATGTCTTTATCGGAATTGACCGACCAAAATACCAAGTTTTTCAAGTGCCCCAGAGCCAAGTCAGCCAAGTCTGACATTCCTTGGCCCATGGCCACCAACACGCGCATCGAGCTCTGAGCAAGTGCCGAAGTGTATCACTGATTTGGCACTTTGTCTTGCCGTGTCTTGCCTGGTGCAAACCATAATTTGTGTTGTCTGAGTGATATGCTCCCAGATCACTTAGAAAATCTTAGTAGCTAATTAATGTACACTGTCTCTGGTACCTTACTAAGTTACTAGCCAGCTGCCAACGCAATCGCTTAAATATGTAAATATGTGTGCATCCAGCTGCTAAAGTGTCCAAATTTGATACCTTTCTGACTTATTTGGATTCCTAATCTCGGATCTACGGTCATTATATAAATACAGACGTGCATCCCTATCCAATTGCAGAAGCAACCACCTGACTACCTGACTTCCTAGCCATCCAAATGTCCAACGACCCAACTACTCAAACACCACACCATTCTCCACTCCACCAATGGGGAGCTTGGAAGGGGAGCAGCGTTGGCTGGGTGGTGGGGGCTGCATAGAGATAGGATGACACATATTCATATTGTTATTGTTATTTTTATTGTCATTAATTGTTAATAACTATTATTAGCATTTCAAAGTCTTGCAGCCTCTCGGAAGTGTTCTGCAGTATGGGTTTGTGTGCGGACCATCACATTCAAACCTTCCCGACCTGTCCATGAGAACCCAGCGGCACCAGTGCCCTCAATCACGTGGAGCCCGTTTTTGCAAAGAGTAAAAAGTTAGAGTAACGGCATTTGTAGCTCATGGGCAAAAAAAAACATGCTTAGATCAAAATGCCTTGGTTGCAAAGTTCCCACAGAGAAGGACTTCTCTCGCCAAGAAGTCCTGGTCACACTCCAACGACTCAAGGGGACCCTTCAATTAGCGAGAAAGCATGAGAAAGAGCTGAGAGATTGAGAACGATTGAGAGTTTTTTCATCAAGTGGGTAGATGATCAGACACTGGGCGGATCCTGGTGCTCGCCCTCGCATACTCGCAGCCTGTCCTAGGCCCATTCCGTCGTGAAGGAGGCTGGATTCGCAGACAGCGACGCGAGCACCTCTTTGAAGAAATTATATAATTTCATGGCTGATTTACAGGGTTCCGGTACGTCTGAAATTGTCATCATGCCAGCCTCCAGAGGCTCCTGGTACTTTCTATCTATGATTTGAAGCCATCAATTTGTTAATCTCAAGCTTTTTGTGCTTTTGTTACCACAACAGATCCTTCAGAGCCAAACCCAGAGCAACTGGACAAGCTGCAAATAGTCGTTTGGGTTTGTCGAGTTTGTTGAGTCTGTCGAGTTTGACATGCGTTTGAAAATTGCACGCGTGTCCATCGTGCTGCTCAGGCGGCGCCTGCCAGCATTGAGCAGCGCACAGTGCAGCAGCGCACAGTGCAGCAGCGCACAGTGCAACAGCACACTTCGTTGGGAGACTCAGATGAGAGTGACGAGGCTGTCAGCCCAAAGAAAATCATTGCAAATGTCCAGAGGAGGCTATCGAGCTTTACCGTGCTTTACCAACATCCCGGAAATGCCAGGATCAATTATATAAAGTTTGCGTGGTAGAAGGTGGTAGAAAGAGATCAGGCAGAAGAGATGTCCGTTATGCGGTACGAGTTGACTTTTCTTTTTTGATTGATATCCTCGGAAAGGTAAATGAGAAGGGATTTAGAATCAAGCAGGCGTTGATACAACGCAATTTGCTGTGAAAGGTACAATGTGCATTTTTCAAAATGATTTCTGAATCTCTATCTAAAGGTCCTTGTCAAGAGTTATGATCTTTATGACCGTTCATATCATCTTTCTATCATTTCCTCATTTCTTTTACAATTTAAACCAAGTTAGACATGATCAATTCTTATGAAAGGAATATTTGTAGAGAAACTCCGAGTTACGGAAATTGAACATGTGCAGTTGCCAAGAAGTCTTAAGTCCAGTTGGCTGATCCTGAAGTCCTGAAGTAGAGAAGTAGCTCAAAAGTCTTGATTCCAGTGGGCTGAGTAGAGTCGAGTAGAGTAGAGGAGCAGAGTAGAGTAGAGTGGAATATGGAGTAGAATCTAGAGAAGAATATTGAGGAGAATAGGGTAGAGTAGACTAGAGTAGAGCAGAGCAGAGCACACCAGAGTAGAGATAGAATAGGGAGTAGAATCTAAAGTATAATATATAGAGTAGAATATAGATCCGCCTTGAAAGGGCTCAAGATGGCAGAAGGCAATTGCTTTGCAACTCTTGACTAACTGGTCAGTCGTGGCCCCCAAAATGAAGTGCATGTCCTTTAAATCGAAGGACACATGATCCACCTTGAAAAGGGCTCAAGACGGCTCTGGGCAACTGCGTTGCAACTCTTCAACAACTGGTCAGTCTGGACCGCCAAAATGAATTACTTTTCCTTTTAAACGTTGGACCAAACACGGCTCCAAGTAGGACCAACATGGGGCCAACACAGGGAAGATAAGAGAGTAGCAATATAGGGGTTTGGAACCACGTCTGTTACATTATCTGCACTCCCGTCAATCTTTTGCTGCGGCTCTGCAAACGAGTCCACAATGTCACTTGAAGCCTTCACCTACCCCTGGGCGGAGTTTTGAAAGGCAGACGAGCTCATTCCTTTCACCATATAGCCATGATGGAGTTTGAGAGCTATTGTTCCCGGATTGATTTTCAATTTTTTGTGCCTGTTAGATTTCAATCAAATGAGGCCGGCCCACATCATCCAGCACCGAGGGGTACGCTCCACGATTGAGGGTGGATTTCTTGTACAATGAGACACTTCGACGTAGTCCCACCTTGTTGGATTGTTAAACGTCGACAGAGTCGACAGTATCATGGGAAAAGGTTTTGAAATATTTCGAAATCATGTCGCTCCCGGGACATTGGATCTGCTGGTTTGAATAGATCTCGGGTATTCCAGATTTGTATTTTTGTTTCAGCAGTCTCCTTTTGAAGTGCTAAATGAACCCTTGCGTTGGGACATCAGTCATGCACCCAGACTGATGGGTTGGTGCCATGTTCAACATTCGCGCAATAAATTTCACTTCCAACTCCTGAGTCCAGTGCAGATGTGTTGTACGATCTGTGATGCTACTAGCTAGTAAGACTCTTTTAGCTTGGACCTTGAGTCCTTGAGAACTTTGAAAGTGAAAAGCAGACTGAGCGCATTTCTTTGAACATTGTACGGAGAGCGAATTTCATTCAAGTTCGACGTGTTTGCTACAAATTGCCCGATAGCTCATTTGTGCGCAGAAAGAAACTGGCGAATGCAAAAACAGAGGCTCGATTTCATGTCTCTGCCAGGAGACCTTGGTGGAAGAGCACCTGAAGCAAGAATTTGTAGACATCCCAGTGATAACCGAGGAGGTGAGACTGGGTGAGACTGGGTGAGACTGGGTGAGACTGGGTGAGACTGGGTGAGACTGGGTGAGACTGGGTTGCAATTGACATTCACAATGCAGGTCGCAACGTGTTTTTCAATTTCATCCGTGCATTTTTGTGCTGAAGGGGGGGGAGCAGCAAACACGCCAGAGAATGCCAACACTTTACACTTGACCCAGCCTTGCCAGTGACTAGTATGATCCTAGTAGTATCTAGTAATATCTATAGTAATATCGTAATATCTAGTATACTTTTGCTTTACCCAAAGCTCAGATGCAGTGTCCTTTCCATAAAGGGTCGACACTTTGCATTTCATGGCATTTCATGGCATTTCATGGCATTTCATGGCATTTCATGGCTGTGATCTGGCTAAGACCCGGCTCTTACTCTTGGAGTACATGATGTTCCATGATTGTTTATACGCGCCCTGGTCTGCAATCTCCTTGTCTTATCTTTTCGCATCTCTTGAGATGTACCTTCTCCGTGCTTCATGGGTGGCTTCTACCGCTTCCTCGGAATTTGGCAAGTGTGAGGGCACCTTTCTGCACGTTTCCTCAATAAAGTACGCAAGCACAGAAAATATAATTGAGGTTTTTGAAACTTGCCCTATCTTATTTTTTATACACCTCCAATGCTTCCATCTTCAATTGGAACGTGTTGTCAGCGATATACTTTCCTTGCACGATCAAACCTATGGGAACCGTTGTTCGGCAGTCTCTGTACACATCTCAAAGTTGTGACACAACCATCAAAAGAATCAAAACCAATTGACTGTTGATGCGTGTGATTCATTGCTGCATTCAGTGCGAAGAAGGCGAGTATGAAAAATCCTAGTCGAGAAGGATGAGAAGGTCCTCCAAAGTATCCTAAAGCGCTTCTCAGTTTCGCAGCTGTAGAGCCATGTAGAGCCTTTGCATTTGTCTCTATGCTTTGGCTGAAGTGTCTGCTTTACATTTGTTTCTGGTCCAGCACTGTGCCTGTATCCGAATTGCTGCGAATCACGATTGACAAATGCTATGAGTTTCTGGGTCTTCACATGCAGCCATCAGATTCTACCTAGCAGGCCTGCAATTGCTTGCAGGTAGATTCCATTACTTCCACTTTCTGAGACCAGATAGGTTGTGACTTAGCTTTGTCTTCCAAAGCTGGGGCTGAGACAATACGCATGATTCTGCATGATGTTCAAGGTCTTTCTTTTGGCAAATGTCATGGTAACATGTCCTTTCCTTGACTTGACTGTTTTCTGGATGTCCCAACAGTACTCTGTTTTGATATGTTTTGAATATGTAGAATACACTATAAAAATATGTGTATCGATACCATGTACATATTTATGTGCCATGGTCAGAACGGTTTTTCCGAAACAGCTACAATCCAATGCGCTTCTCAATGCTTGAAAGAAACGGATCTTTTTCTCTGTGTCATATCCTTGTCTTCCACTTGTCTCCCTTTGTATCCCTTCTTCTTTCCTCAATAATGGGATCCCATTCCACCATGATTGTCCGTGTTAAATGCTTGTCTCCACTTGTCTCCGACTTGTCTTGCTTTGTCTTTTTCTCCCTTCGTCCCTCATGTGTAAGCTATAAGTGTAAGAAATAATGCTGTTCAATCATGATGCCTCCACTGGACTCTCTTTGACTCTCCTTCGGCTCCTTTGTCTCCCATGAAACTTCCATTTGGTTTGTGTTGGAAAAAACACATGCTGTTACGCCGTGAGTTTTCACTGGCGATCTTTCATTCCCTTTCTCACTCTTTGACTCCCAGCTGTGTTCCGCCTTTTGGTTTGGCTAGGAGAAAAGATGTTGTTCGGTTATGATGGCTTTTTCTTTTAGTTTGTGTGGAAAAGGATGCTGTTTCGTCATGGTGACTCCATATGAACGTCCATGTCTTCCTTGTGTCTTCCTTGTGTCTTCCTTGCGTCTTCCTCTTTGTCTGCTTGGGAAAAAGGAGGCCGTTCCGTCATGGTGACTCCATTTGGCTCCCTTTGATTTCCTCTGTCTCCCATGTTTGTTTTTTGGTTTAAATTGGAAAGGATTGTGTCCAGTCACGATCTAGAACAGGTTTCCGTCCCAAGCCTTCCAAACGCATCAATGGACAGCTGGCAGTACGGTGTGTCGGAAGCTGTGGGCATGGATGATCGAAAAAGAGGTGAATGATCATCGTGACCCGAAGAGCATTTTAAGGACTGGATAACCGCATCCTGTGCAAAGGAGGGGAGAGCAAGATTCCACGAAGAATACTCACATGAAGCAAAGCGGTGAAATTCATAGAGTCTTATGTCATAGAGATATGCTCGGCAGAGATGAGACTGATAGATAGAGGTAACTTTGGCAGAGAAGAGATTGATAGAGGTGAGCTTGGTACAGACAATGTGCGCAAAGACCAATCGCCAGACCTAACAGAGAGTCACCAAGCATTGCCCCTGCCACACGAGACATGGCTCAATGTCACCGAGGTTGACAAGGATGAATTTGAACAAATTTGACAGAGATAAAGATCATATATATATACTAGAGGTAAATGGAAAAAGGCAAGTTCGATAGGGAGAAGCTTGATAGAGATCAGTTCAGGAAAGTAAGTTTTACGGAGATAGCGTACGCTTTTTTTTGATGTAGATAATAAGCTTGACGCAGATAAATTCGATTAACACATAATGACACACACACATATATATATTATGTATTTGATAGAGATATAAGCGAGATAAAGTTTCGGGGAGATAAATAACGTAGAGATAAATCTAGATACATATAAAAATTGTTCGGTAGAAGTTATTGCTGACGGCAAACGCGGAAGGAGGAAGGGTGGAAATTCAAAGCCGAAAAGCAAGGACTTTATGCAAAAATGTGGGAAGATGCTGAAAAAACTGTTTGGGGTAGATGCTGGTGTAACTTTCCCGTGAAAGGGGATGGCCATCCACCCATGGATCAGAATCCTCAATAGTGAGATAACCTTAATCAATCTACGATCTTTTGACCACAGGGCACATGTATACATACTGTACTTATACTTATGACTACCATATACATCTATATACTGTATATGCGATGATAGACGCTGACTTGTCCAAGTGGCTCTGTGAAGGTGCGGTACCTTGACATCCCTGACATCCGTGAGGTGGAAAAAATCGAAGAAGTCCCCCAGGCTGGAAACTGACAAAAGATTGGGGGAAGTTGACTGCGAGATCTCTGCGAGATCTCTGTGGAGCTGTCACGGGTTTTGCTCTCTTGAGAAAGAATATCTCTTGAGAATATCTACTGAGAAGATCTACTGGGAGAGCCTTGGTAGATCTCTTCGCAAGAGCCTGAGATCCCCTGAGATCCCTTGAAGATAAATGCCACAGCAACAAAATCTGAAAGCTGAGTAGCTTTAGGTCTACCGGTCTACCAGTCTACCAAGTGTTCGCCTAGCCTGCAGATCAAACATCAGCGCCTCCCACAAAGTCTTAAGCGCAACAAAAACAAAAAACAGTGCATTTTGTTAAGAGAGACTTCAAGAGCACTGTCCCTGCCACGACAAATGGACCTGAGATAGCCAACGCAGTGTTTTTGCCATTGCCATGCGGAATGAACATTTACCGCATCCAAAATTTGCAACCCTTGTCACAGCACGGCCTCATCCTCTTTGAAGTGCTGTGCGTGCCGCATTTTTGCAAGTTCACGAAATGCTGCTCTGATTGCAATATCGCATTCTGAAATGTGCTTCAAGTACTGCACCCATGACACACAAAAAACGTTTCGAAGCTAGGTAGCCTGAGCAAGAATGCATACAGTTTGTGCAGGCCGGCGCCATGGAAACCGCTTGCAGGATTTCGGAATCGTTTTTTATGTGAGTGATGACAAACACGCACGCAAACCCTTAGAAGACCTTTAAACAAAATTCTTGGTAAATCTTTCAGAAGGTGCCCAGCAGAAGCAACTGACTGCCACCGAATCATCACAAGCAGGAACCTTTCCTTGCTCCCATTTCAGTCCCACGCCTAGTTTGGAACAGATTCACCACAAATGTCACGTTGAAGGCATCAATGTCATCGGCTTAGAGTACTTAAGAAGATCTTGCGACATTCACAGAGACCTTCAAGGGATTTTGCCCAAGGATCTCACGGAGATCATCAAGGGATCTGTGTAGATATTTTGCGAAGGTATTGCAGAGATCTTGCATGATCTTACATGGGCATGTCATTCAGAAAGAGGTCATGTCAAGACTGCAAGGAGATGTCGCACAGAGATCTTGCAGGGAACCTGTGGAAGTCTTACAAAGTCACATTTTGCGGAGGTTCCCAAGATTTGGTGCAGAGATCATGCTGCTACCCCCAAGTATACTTTTGGTGTCTAGAGACCAAAAGAAAGCTTGAATAAATTTGAATAGAGATGTTGGAGTCCCTAATTTCATCCCGCGGAGATTTGGCACATAGTGGGACCATGTTCTTTCCCCTGAGGTTTCCTTGTGGGAGAATCTGACAGTAACATAAAGTAACTCTGCTGGACTCTGCTGGACCAAATTGAAGCACAGTACGAGTCGTACGAGGAGAGCTTTAGTGCATTGACGTAATGAAGATGCCATCGCTGATGATTCAAAGCAGCGATATAAAACCGTATATGCCTGAAATTCAAATCTTCAGAATGAGGCAGACTAGATGCACCAAGAATCTGAACCAAATCTAATCATCGTGCGGCCTCTTGAAGTTTATGGCCAGGTAGTTGCAGTGCCATTTGAACAACTCGTCGAGGAGATTGTGAAAGTTCCAAGGCGTTTTGGGTGGATGGCGCTGTTGGCGGGGTGACTGGTCTCATTGATATTGAAGTCTGATATCAAAATCTTTCAATCAAAGTATCCAAACCTGGAATGGCACGCAATTTATTTCAAATTGATGTCCAGAGAGGGTGCAGTTCTAGAGGCCGATTGAGGCCGATAGAGGCCGATTGAGGTCCTAGACACTTGATTCTGTGGATTCATAATCCTTTTTTGAGAGCTAGATGTACCTGGCTTCAGAACAAAATAAACGAAGAGAGAAGCTACACACCTACACATTTCCAAACATGCGGATATTTGGCTGTTTCTGGTCTCTGTTGATCACACGCCTAGAATCCAGTGGTAGAGTAGATGTTGCCAATGCAGATGTCTTCAAGGCAATCTAGATCCAAAGACCTCTTGATTAGCGCTGAGTGGCACACAAGATGGATGTGGCCCAGCATTTGCAGATCGAAATTGGGGATGTACGATATCCAATTCGCAGCTAACTTTGTATAAGTGTACAAATCCGCTAGAGTTGCTAGAGATGCTACGGCTCCACGCAAATGTGAAGTCTTCGTGACAGACCGCAGGGTCTCCAAGGAGGAACGTGTCCTCCAAAGAGCAGTCACGGGACCCTGTATGGCACAGTCTGATTGCAATCTGGCATGGTGAGTTGATTGAAACGGCCAAACCAATAAGATCAGCTCCTCTAAACGCTTTTGGGCTGTTGCTACAACGCTATATCCGATATTGTGAAGATTTGCAGACATGTACAGCAGTTTCAACATGGCCACTTGTTTCATGCATTGATTCAAGTTTTCTTCCAAGAGTTCATGCCATTTCATCTGACCATGATCCACATACTCAATGGCGCAGCTGATGAAACCTTCCATGGCGGAGAAATGGAAACGCATAGGGCACGACAGTCTGGGGTTGAACTACGCTCTCTCGCGGTCTGCTTGATCTCACTTCAGAGATTGTTAGTGTCTCCGTGTAGTGTTGGTGATCAGGCGTCATCGTTCTCCACCAATGAAGTTGGTCCAGCTCTTTTACTTTTAACTCAGCATACACTTTTTTATGTCCAACTATTGCGCAATACTCTTCATAGAGCTCCTCCCAAGTACTTTTACCAGTTCTCGTTCCTCAAACTTGCTGAGCCACACCGAACCGACCAAATCTCTTGTGTCACCATCCACTCTGGCTTGAAGCCTCTTGTATCCACATCTGCTCCAGGGTCAAAATTGAAAAACCCCCTCCTCAAATTTGGAACATCATCTCTGTCAAGGTCAAACCCGTTTGACCCTGCCTCAGACGATGTTGGCGTCATCTGAGGGTTCTGATGCACAGAACTTGTAAGTGGTCTTCTCCCTGTGACTCTAACGCTGCTCCTTCTGACTGCTCTTCTCGTTCTGGTTGCTTTTCGCTCTGCCGCATGAAATTCGTGCTTCATTGCGTTGAGAATCACCACGCCCATTTCTAACTCCTCAATTCCTCACCGTGGCGAGGAAGTTGTGGTTACTCATCACAGGAAAAGGATAATATGCAGTTCTTACCAGATGGATCTGCTCCTTGACAAAGTCGGCGCGCTCTCGCGTTCGATTGAAGAACTTTACTTTACTACCGCGTACTGAACCATGTCGAATATATATATAGTTCATGTAGTTGAATACCATGTTCTAAGTCCAACCGCTTTCATGAGAGTGAGCATGACTAACTTCCACATTGAAGACGAAGTAGTTGAAACATCCCATGTCCTAGTAGTATATGCCGTGGTCATAGTACTACCATCCAGGTCATAGCTGTACAGGTGGTGCCAGAATTATAGAACGGAGCCAGGAGTACAAAAGTACGGTAAAATACCGTACCTTTGTACTCCTCCGGGTTCCGATTCCGCGCGGAGTCGGGAAATTTAATTATAGAACGGGGATCCGTTCTATAATTAAATTTCCCCGTTCTATAATTAAATTACTCCTGGCTCCGATCTATAATTTCTGGCACTGACATGATATTTACTGCATATTTGTACATATACAATCTATAAAATGAAGATTTAATGAGGATTTAATGAGGATTTGATGAGGAAATGAAGAACAAATGCAGATAAAATGAAGATTTGATGAGGAAACGAGGATAAAATGAGGATAAAATGAGGATAAAATGAAGATAAAATGAGGATTTGATGAGGAAATGATGATAAAATAAAGATAAAATGAAAATAAAATGAGGATTTAATCAGGATTTAATGAGGATTTGATGAGAAAATGAGGATAAAATGAAGATAAAATGAAGATAAAATGAGGATTTGATGAGGAAATGATTATAAAACGCGGATAAAATGAGGATTTAATGGGGATTTGATGCGGAAATGAGGATAAAATGCAGATTTAATGAGGATTTAATGAGGATAGAACGACGAAAAAGGTTAGGAGTAAATTCAGACACGTTTTTTTTCATACCTTCCGAGGAAAACAGAATTATAGAACAACAGGGTACGGTAAATAACCGTACCTTCGTACTCCTCAACTTCCGTTCTATAATTCTGTTTCCCCTCATTTTTCCCACATTTACCAGGTGATTTTCTTAGATTTCATGGTGATTTTCTTAGATTTCATGGTGATTTCAAAGGATTTCTGGGACCCCGGAAGAGGTTCTATAATTCTATAATTAATTTTTCCGTTCTATAATTAATTTTTCCGTTCGACTTTAAAAATTAATTATAGAACGGGGCCCGGGAAACATTAATTATAGAACGAAAATGGGAAATGTGAGAAAAATGGGGGAAAACAGAATTATAGAACAGCAGCGCTCCGACAAGAATTATAGAACGACGAAAAAAGTTAGGAGTAAATTCAGATACGTTTTTTTTTTCACACCTTCCGAGGAAAACAGAATTATAGAACAACAGGGTACGGTAAATAACCGTACCTTCGTACTCCTCAACTTCCGTTCTATAATTCCGGCACCGACCATAGACAGCATCTGTAGAAACGCTGGAATCCGCTAGAAGCCATAGCCACGCTGCTCAAGGCCTTCTCCTCCGTGTTCTTCTCCAGCTGGGCCCCATGCGTCCAAACTTCTGCAACTTCATTGAAACCTACATCTTCATCTCCGTCTCCATCCCGCATGCCCATCAAGCAAAGTAACATCTTCAGTCGGTTCTGCGTCAAAGGATTCGTATCTGCATCCGCAGGGCTCACCTGGGTGTTCATCTAGGAAATCATCACCACAGCCTGCTTTTGTCTTTTGTTGCAACCAAAATAATTTTCCATGTAGGTGACGGATGCTTCCAACTCCCTCACACAGCGCCAAAGACCTGGCGGCCGAGTTGCCACAAAACAACACCATCATGTGTAGCATCCCCTGCCACTTGGCTTGTCGGATTGGTCGGTCTAAGGTCGAGGTTTTGGTGGATGTCCCAGTTCCACAGATCGTTGAAGAGGCCGAAGTGCAAGAAACTGACAGCGAATGGCTAATCTTCTGGGACTTGCGGGTTTAACTTGGGGATGCAATGATACTACATACTACTTGTCCTGGCAGACTTGGAATTGGACATGACAAAAAAACTGTGAAGAAGATATTGACGTACCAGGAAGTTTCAATTTGACAATCGTCTGATATTCAGTCTCGAGCCTGTAATTGTTTGATTTTGCGCTTTGATTTTGCATTGTGTGCTTTCATTTTTTCAGGAACCCTTTTGCTGCGGGTAGGATGACGCTGAAGTGGTGTATGATTCTGTATGATCAAGGTGTTGGGCCACTGTATTTTTATGCTTGGTTGTGTGGGGAGAATGCTGTAGAACGAACTTTGCTCACGCACATAGAAGACACGCGCACACGCGCCGCTCTTTTTTCTTTTTCTGTGAGCCAACAGCGGCTCATGAAATGGAGACACTTGCAGTGTGTATATACACCTTATTTGGTGTTGCAGATTAGAGATGTAAAAGGTCATATATACAGCCGAAAGGCAACAATCACCAATTCCGAACAGACCAAGTTCTGGGACCCAACTTGACTCAACAAAAACTGGCCGCTTCTATGAATGGCAGCAGTACATGAGAAAGGGACGGGAGACCTGCTCTCAGATTTGAACCCGAAACAGTGTGTAGAACAGAGGTGAGACATCGTCCATGCTGATACTTGTTCTGGAACACTATGACCTCTACCATGTCAATAATGCGCCTGAAACTTGTCAGATTGCAAAGCTGCGACGCTAAGCCTTCATAAACCTTCATGGTTTCAGCCTTTCCTACCAAATATAGTGACCAAAGGCTCTGTCACCTAAGGTTGTCACTAGCGTCTCGGAGTCTCATCATGTTTGCTACTTACAGGTGGACAAAATTATGGTCCCAATGGTGAGTCAGGGTAAGTTGTCAATTTTTCGGAAGTTGCTCAGCCATAGCTGAAGTCCATCATGCGTGATGTGCCCGCTGTGCGACTCAACACTGAGAGTGCGGATTCTGCAGCAGCGTCAGAGCGAGATGCAGCTGCAGAGAAAGTGGCGGCTACACTGGCCACCCAAGGCGGGTCGGGCAGAGGGGGGGATCACCAGGGGTCCAAGTGCACAAGATTGGCTTCTACATACTAGACCTATGCTCGAGCATTCATATGCAGAAATACGTTTTGAGAAGATGAACCTGAAGCGGAACCCTAAGCTGGTCCATGTATGTTTAGGTAAACAACACGAAGCAAGCAAAACAGATAGCCAAACACGCACAGACAATACGTGTGCACATGCCTGCCTTTGCGTCAGTATGTGTCCATGTTGATGTTTATGCTAGCGGGGTGAAAACGGGCGAGGTAGCCGTGCTGGTTTCCACAAGACGCAACATGAGAGAATATATATATATATTATATTGGGTGAGCGATGATGGCGGTCATCGGAAGTTGCGCGCAGTGCCAGGGACAGGGTGTGGTGGGGTGGAGTGTACTGATAATGATAACGTTGTTTGGAACTCGCACGCGCGCAGTGGTTGCCAGCCGACAGAGTAGGGAGGCGATCGCAGTGGAACGTGCACACACGTGATGCTATGCTGCAGACATGGTGGGGTGGGGCGGGGTGATGAAAACGTTCAGTGGAACTTGCACAAGCAATTGATTCTGCGCCACAGACAGGGTAGTGTGGGGTGGGGTAATTATAGCGTGCTGTAGATTGAAACTTGCACATGCACTTGATTCTACGCGCCAACAGAGTGGGGTTGGGGGAATTTATGTATTTCTCTATGGTATATGCCGTATATGCCAATGTCTGGTGAAGCCCTGAACAGGAGAGTCAAGACAGCAGTGCTAACAAAGGCGGAAAGGGCCTTGCTTAGCATGGTCGATCTCCGCTCGCTTAACGCGGTGAATGTACACCCGTTTGACGGGTGAGATCTGCGCCTGTCCATTTTTTGGTAGTTACCGTACAATCGTGCAGCATCCTCCTCGACATCATCCTGCTGAACATCACCATTCTCCACATCCTCCAAATCATCCACAGCATGCAAAACATCATCATCACCATCATCACCATCATCACCATCACCACCAATAACCACCACCACCATCATCATCATCATCACCACCATCATCATCATCACCACCACCATCATCATCATCATCATCATCATCCTGCCTCCTCCTGCTCAACATCATCCTTGTTTGCAATTTGTGTTTTTCGCATTTGCACGGCTTCGCGGGGTACGGTATTGCGTTTGTCTTTCGTGCCATTTTGCGTGGCAAGTGCATCATGCCCTAAACTTGATGTTCCGCACTCTACGCTCCACACCGCATACATCCCGTCCCCGCATTGTACACACTGCACTCTACACTCCAGACTCCACACTGTATACCTCACACGCTACACGCCGCACTCAGCACTCCACACCCTGCACTCCACACTTCACTCTACGCGTTACACTCCACGCTCCATACTCTACATCTGCACTATACGCTTTACACTCCAGACGCTCCACTTTGCAGTCTGCACTTTGATCTCCACACACTACACTCCACACTCCACAATTACTCCATATGGTCTCCATACTCTATATTTACACGTTACACTCCACACTCTAGAGTTCACACTCCGCCCTACACTCCCCACTCTACACTCGACACTCCAAGGTCTACAACGACACGGAAGCAGGGGAACAATATACAAGAGTGGTGGAATCACTTATGTCGTTAAATTGTTTTTACGTGATGCTAGACCCCACGCTCTGCGCTAGCCTCCCCACTCTACACCCTACACTACACACTTCACACTCCACGCTTTGCACTCCACACTCTGCACTCTGCACTCTGCACTCCACATTCGACACTCCCCACTCCCTGCACTCTACAGTCTACACTCCACACTCAAGACTCTACACCGTACACTCCACACTCTACACTTTGCACTCCCCACTCCGCACTCTACATTCTACAATTCCCAGGCCCCACTCCCCACTCCACGCACTACCCTCTGCACTCATCCGCACTCTACAGTCTACACTCCATGCTTTACACTCCACACTCTCACCTCACACTCCACACCCTACATGCCCCACTCACTACTCCACACTCTACACTCTAGACTCTGCACTTGACACTCCCACTGCCGTCGAACAGTTTCCACTACACACCCCACACTACACCCTACACTGTGCAGTCCACACTCTGCGCTTCACACTCCACATTCCACACTCTACACTCCACACTTTACACTCCCACTCTGCCTTCTACAGTCTCCACTCCACACCCCACACTCTACACTCCACACTCAGCAGTCTACACACACGCCCCATTTGCTACTCCACACTCCATACTCTACTCGCCACACTTTAGCCTCCCATGCTGCCTTCTACAGTGTCCACTCCACACCCCGCATTCTACAGTCTACACACTGTACACTCCACACTCCGAATTTTAAATTCTAGACGTTACATTGTGCTGTCTCTGATTCGCACTCCACACCCTACACTCCCCACTCTACACTCTAGTTTTCATTCTTTACACTACACTTTACACTACTCTATTCTACACCCCCCACTCTACAGTCCATAATGGCACCTGTTGTAATAAGTTGTTTGTAACAAAAGTGTTTTTCGCGGTGTGCATTCGGGTCCGGCTGTTGGATTGTTTTTTTTTTGAGAAAATCATCAACCGCTAGAGCGGTCATCCCGGCGGGTCGTTTATGCTGTGCTGTGTCATGTAATATGAAAAAATGTTATGGGATGCAATGCAGCAGAGCACAATGCATGGCAATGTCAAACAAATAAATGTATTGAAAATATGTGTATTTATGAGGATACATGATGCATATCTTGACTTTTTGTGCACCAAAAGAACTGGATGTATCGGAAACATTTTGATCCTGAATCACTGACCGTGTCACCCACAGTAGCTCATTGATGCAAAACGTAATAAACAATGTGTTCTGCAGATAAGTGAAAGATGGCCAGTTTTTGTTTGCATGTACTGACATCATAAAATGAAAACACGTTTGTAAGTACCTTGTTCAGTGCATTTTTACGTGATTGTATGGATGCGAAAAACTGTACACTCTTGGTGAGCCAGCGGTGGAGCTTTCAGACAATGGTAGACAACCGACAGAAGGAGAAGGCCTCTAGGAAAAGTGTGATTGTTTGTTCATTTGATGTTTGCTTGATTGCTTGTTTGTTTGTTTGTTGGCTTGCTTGTTTGTTTGTTTTTTGCTTGAACAAATCGTGAACTGATAGATTGAGAGAATCGCTGATACATATGATTACTTAGCTTATGGAGAAGTGATTACTTCATGGAGTGGAAGAGGGACTCCGTGAAGGAATCATGACAGTGCTGGACGAAGATCAAACCAAGTGCTAAATAAATGAAAGACAAAAAACTTGATCGATTGATTGCTTGATTGATTGATTGATTGATTGGCTTGATTGACTGACTGACTGTTTGACTGGTTCAGGGATTGATAGATTGCATGCTTTACGTTTGTTGGATTTGGTGACTGAACGATCAGCGGGTGAGTTGAGCAGATGACTGAATGGGCTCATCACATATACATATGCAAATTGACATATCTATAGATGCAAATGCATGCGACCCATGTTTGCAAAATGTAACTACTTTGTTTTATCTCAGGCTTTTTATTTCCATGCAGATTTCAGCGATTGTCTCCACATATCTTCACATATGTTCAAATTTGCACAAACATCTTATTTGCAACTCTTGTTGTGCGGACAAGAGTCTTTCTGCAATTGCGTTGAGAGTTTGGAAGGTGCTTCGGTAGATAGTTGCCTGAAGATGGGATGTCGAGGATGTGCTTGACTCTGGTACATCATGTCCCCACGGACCCAGCTCAGTGCTGTTTGATTGTTCCTAGTTTGCTAGGCTTTTGCCTGGTTGACTGTGGCTTCAAGGACAAGAAAAAGGCGGTCGGGTTGGTTGCTGTCAGTAGTGCTTGTTTCTTGCCTTGGTATGCTATATTATTCAACTGTGGAAGTGTTGTTTGACGCCGCAGATCTAGATCAGGTTTCACTGGGGTTTGGGATGCCATGCTGGCTTTTATACTCTGTTTGTCTGCATCAACTAACTTGGGCTGGCAGCAAGGCGCTACTGTCACAAGCTCGAAACGACTCGCAAGAGATGGACCATTGGTTCTATCGACCAGAGGAGCCTGTTGGTTTGTTATACGTTTCTATTAAATCTAGTCTTCCAAATGTAAGACACGCGAGAAGCAGAGCGGCAAACAGACAAGACAAACATAGAAGCCGAACACGTTTCCATGTTTTGAAGTAAGCATGTTCACTCCTCAATGCATGTGTCATGAAGTTCTAATTTACACGGGCGGGACAGGAAAGAAAACAAGATAAAGCATAGCTACATAGCTATTTCAAGAATGATAAGAATGTTTTGTACCATACGGACAAGTACGTTGCTCTTTACCCCCCTTACTCTGTTACGGCTCTGCGCAGCTCCTTGAACATACAATTTGATTCAATGTAGCAGCTGTATGCAGCTGTAGCAATTGCAAGGAATCTCTTTAGTCTCAGAAATCCCCAGCGGTCCAGGCTTGTTTCACATATTTTGATGAGCAACGTACCATGGGAACGCAAAGACTCAGCAACAAACTCCAAGATAGAATGCGATATTATTGTCAATCGTTACTTTTGAGCAAAGTTCCACGCATCAAAAGTGCGACAGGCACGGTGAGGTTCAATTCCTGTCACACTCATCATGGTCAATCATGATCAATCATGATTGATCATGATCCACAGATGCTCAGAAAGATCAATAATTGCAATGCATGCGTTCACATCCTGCGGTTTTGGCCATCTGTTGCCTCTGAAAGTTATTGCAACACTGGGATGGGCCAAGATGCTTCAGTAGCCTATCGCAACAGCCAGTAGATCAAAGACCTGGCTTGTAGCTTGCGGGTGTTGATTCGGGACCTGTGACTGCTGCTAAGGCATGCTATATAATTGATTATAATTGAATGTACTTGGAGTGGCAGCATGGTGATAGCTCGCGTGCATTTCGCAGGAGCTGATCTTCACAGGCTTGTTTGGAGATGAAGGCTCTGCACGAATCTGTCCATTGAATTCTCCAGAAGATCTGAAAGAAGGCGTGGTCCACTGCCACGGCGCAGTTGCTCAATGACAGTACAGCTCAACTACACTATCTAGATCCATCTACTATAGTCAACTACACTAGGACCTTGGTGGAGATTTGTTTCGCAGCCAGGTTGAATGGACATGGTTCCTTGGTGTTCCTTGTAAATACCGTGAGGTTCAGCAGTTCGACATGAGAGCCACAGTGGCCATTGATCATGCTTCGGCGGAGAATATTTTTCTTCTGCACTGAACGTATACAATCACCTACATCCTCAAGAGTAGATTTTACTGAAAAGACTGTTAGACATAGCAAGAATTGCACCTCGTTTTGAGCATGAATATTTCATTGCAGGTCTCAAAGCTTTGGACCAGGAGATCACGGACCTAGCTCAGGCAAAAACTGGGGCCATGTTCAATCTCAAGGGGTTGAGAGCTGTTGAAAATTGTCCCAGAAGCTTCCGTTGCTTCCAGCTACTAGTATAGTTGGCAGTAGTTTTCCCGGATGATTCTGGAATATGACTATGACGATGGACCACTCCTGATCGTGGCCAAGAATCCAGCATTGAATTAGCAAGTCACGCATGTACTAGAGAAACAAAGGCGGGGATGAAATAAGCTACAAGAATGTGAACTATTTGTCCAACATGAGCTTGTACAATGATATCACATTTGCAGAACCGTTTGACTTTGAAGATGTGGCGATTTGGCAATATCGACGATTCAAAGAGTCATATCGAAGGCCGTCACAGTCCAGATCTCTGGGAGGCGACAGCTCCTTTCTTGTCCTTTAAGTTGGGCCTGCACATAGCCTCCCGTGCCCGTGTTGCTTAGTTGCGCTAACCGCTAACGGATGTCTTTGTTATTATTGGCTTTGGTATATACTACATGCATACTTCTACTGTATTTGGATGTATTTAGTATAGGTACTGTACATAGTGATATACAAAGTATAGATATACACATGTAGATATACTGTAGATTCTATATATATATATTATCATTCCTAAAGTCTTGCATTTGCAAAGGAGAGTTGCCTGGAGCTTCCGATTCGAGAAAAAGAGTTGAAAGAGTTGACTCAATAATATATATATACATATGTATATACAAGAGTCGCTCAGTGAACCGCTGAATAGAATCAAAGCCTGATTCCTCACTGTTGGAAAAGCAGTCAAAGCATTTGAGGCACCACAATTACTGCAGTGTAAATAATGCCATTTGTTGCTTTGGCGGTTTATGGTGTCCTTCATTTAGGCCCTGCACTGTACATTTGATCTGACATATCAGCATGTTCCTTAAGATTACACTTATTGTTTGAAAGTTCGCATGCTAACTTTCTGGGGTGTGTCAAAGTCAATGATACTGGATCTCTGACAGGGTCTAGATACTTGTTAGGAAGGCCAACAAAATTTCAGAAGGCATACATACCTCAGAGTGACACCTATAACCAGAAGTGTGCCAGAGTGATTGAATCAGATCGTTTTTGCTCAACACCTGACTTTCATCCAGTTTTGAAGCGCCCGTCGACTGCCACCCTTGGCAGCTGTCTGCACCGGTTCCCAACTGTCTGCATGGTTGGGAAGTGAACACAGCGTAAGCCTTTTGCAGGAACAATCGCATGACACATGACACAAAATAAGCTAGCACCTTAAAAGCCTTAAAAATTACAGTAGACAAGGCGATACTTTTTTCATCAGAGACATGGAGAGTCACTGCAGAACGAAAAACGCAGAACATCGCAGAACAAAAGATTATACCTCTGTGATCCTCGTACCTATCCATGGTACAGCGCATCTGACAGTGGGACCGAAGATCCTTTCTGCACCCGTGGAACCAAATGTGTTCGGGATCATTTTGCTTGGAACATACGATGGGGTTAGGGTGGGTATGAGGTGCTGTTGGAGCAGGGTTGGCAGGGTGATATCGCCAAACTGAATTTGCGTGTATGTGCACCGTGCTGCTGCTTACCAGGCAGGGTTGGGTAATGATAAGATTTACTTGAATTCGCAGACGCAGTGGATGCTGTGCAAGCAATGGGATGGGTGTGGATCTTAGGTACACTTACTGATCAATGCATGGGCCTTGAGACAAAGTGCATTTCTGGTGCTCCGGGCAGATTCAAGAACTCTGTTGATAAAGCAGTGGAGAACCACGTCACGGTAATTGGGGACCGGTGGAAGCGATGTTTTTTCAGCCTCCGCACGCACCGTTTCCCCCTATAGATCCGACTAGAAATACGATTGCGAAGGTTACCCAACATGATCCGGTCACTCGTTGTGAACAAGCCATGCATCACTTTCAGCAAGTACATAGAATGTTTTTTTTCCTCGAAGGCGCTAAGCTTCTGGAGCCCAGATAAAGTTTCGCTGCGGCTTCCAGTGCCAGGGGGTTTCCCGGAGGTTGCCAGAGGTTCCAAAGGGTGTTTGTGGGGCACCCTGATGCTTGACACTTAGGGCGAGAAAAAGGGTCCACAAAAAAGCGAACTATATAAAAGGATTCTTATGATAGAGTCTTTCTTGGCCTTGTTTGTAACTTTAAAAGCTTCAGGGTGTAAAGTGTAAATGTCTCAAATGTAAGCCTGGAAGGGGTTTGCAAGGGGGGGCAGCCTGACGCTGGGCTTTGCATAGTGATTGACCAAGAGCATGCATAGTGCTTGACATACACATACAATGTGTTTTTCAAGCAGTATTACACAACATTTGGCAGAGTTGCTTGAAAATATTCTCCAAAACCTTGTCTGTGCTTTGTTGCGCAACTTTGATGTAATGTTTTCATTGGCATTTGGCGTCTTTTTGCATCTTGCTTGAGCCATGGTGCAGCCTGATACAGTACACAGATAAACTATGATAAACCATACTGTCACAAAAAACTCAAAAAACTTACGCTTGCTCCAGCCTTGCTCCAGCGAATCGCCTTTTTGATGCCGCTTTCAATTTTACCATGAATGGTGCTGCCTTGGTGCGCTGGGTCTGTCTGTCTATCTGTTCCTTTCGACATAAGATATCAGGTTCCTCTTAAAGTCTTTGGCCGGACCTGCCATTCCCACAAGGCAGTTCTTCATGAAACCGGTCCACTCGAAGGGGTCATTGAAAGGATGACAGAAGACGAGGCGCCAAATGTTGGTGCAAGTGATGGACATGCTGAGACCGTCAGAGCACTCCTGGATCATATTTGCAGCAAGAAGCGTCGGTGGCAACTGGCTTAAGAAGTGATTGACCTAAACTCAGTCAATGATCAAGGACTTGATTCACCAGAGAGTTCTGAAAGTAGCGAACTATCTTTGCGCATGTGATGCCATGGGCTGGTGAGGCCTACGCATGGCTTCTAGATTTTCGTTTTGGCCGAGTGACTTGTCAGACTTGTCTATAATTGTGAACAGATGTGAACAGTAAATGAGGCAATGAGGTCAGAACCACAAGATCCTGTTTCCAATTGCCAAGTGTTGGTACACATTGCCTTCGATGAGAGTAGGATTCAGCCTTTGCCAAATTCGATTGCATAGTGGCCTGCATATAGCCAAGGATAGGTGGAGATTAGCGAAAGTGGCAGTGAGACTAGATTAGATCGGGTTTCATTTGATTGGGAGTATTCAGTGCGTGCCTGCATTCCAGGACAATGGGAAATACATAAGGGACTGGTGTTTGCGGGCCCAGTGTGGTTTGTGTGATCCTGACGCAATACCAACGAGCAAATGGGCCAACGACACAGCAATTGCTTAATGATCAGGTGACTGCATCGACTGCCTGCTTGGAGTTTGTTCTTTTGGACCATGGTCTTTGCAACTATGCGTTTTTTTCCCCAGATAGCTTCAGCTACAGGGGTTCTCGCTTGTTAATGAATCGTTCGCTCTTTGCCTGAAATAAGCGTCCTCTCAAACTTGACCTGTCTTGTCTCCCTGCGTGATTTCTGTTTTGGGATGTTGCGAAAGGGTTCACTATCATCACCATCATCACATCAATATCATTACTGTCATGATTGTCATTACTATCATTACTCATTACTATGATTACTATACCATCTTTGCTATCATTAGTATCATTAGAATCATTACCATATCATGACTATGTCATTGCTATATCATTACTATATCATGATTTTGGTCATTACTCTATCCTTACTCTATCCTTACTATATCATTACTATATCATTACTGTATCATTACTATATCCTTATTGTATCATTACTATGTCATTACTATATCATTACTATACCATGCCTAAATCATTCCTATATCATTACTATGTCATTACTATGTCATTACTATTATCATTGCTCTGATCATTACTCTTACCATTTCTCTGATCATTACTCTTGTCATTTCTCTGACCACTGGTATTATTATTACTTTGGTCATTACTACTATCCTTATCTATTACTATCATGACTATTGTCGTTACTATGATCATTACTATGATCATTGCTATTATCATCACGTTTATCATATTGATTACTACTTCATATCACTACTAGTATCATTGCTACTATCACTACTATCACAACTACTATCACAACTATCATCACTACTACTATTGTCATCATCCTCAACATCATCATCGCATTTTAATCGCATCAGCACGATCGCACGGAAAATCATGATTTTCAAGAACATCACAACCGATGCATCTACAACTTCAATCGACAGATTCTTCCTGCATACATCTATAATTAATTCAAGGCTAATAACATAACATGGATACATTTTCAATCTACAGCAACTGCATGCGTGAAGATGCAGTCGTAAAAGGTACCTGCAGCTTTACATATGCAGGTGTATAAATGCACTTGTCGAGGACGCCTGCAACTTTAAATATGCAGGTGTATATATGCAGCTGTTTAAGACCACTATATACAAATTTGCATATGCAGGCGTATAGATGTGGGTGTATATATGCAGGTGCGTAGATGCAGCTGCAAAGATCTTCTTGACCCCTACACGTATCAAGCCTTCTAAATTCTTCTCTTAAGGTGGCAGCGCAGCGCATATCGATGTTTACGAAGTGCAACCTTCTTGGACGAAATTTACGTCGATCGCGTGAAACTGTAGTAAAACGTAGTTTTTTTTTTTTGTGTTGCGCACAAGACTCTCACACTAAATGCATGTTGACTGCGCTGTAGGAGAACACAGATTTTGGGCAGGCAGGGTTCTAATTTTGATGATTGTGTGTGCCTAGAAATATCGGGAAGCGTTGCAAAGTAACATCGGCAAATAAACATCTCTCGGGTGACGGGTGCATTGTTCAGGAGCATTGCCGAAAGGCAGAATTCTTTTCCAAGAGCATTCCACCCGGGCTTTGTGAAGTAACATTGCCAGAGTTTTTGAGTGGCAGGAACATCTGGAATTGACATCACCGTGTTGCATTTCTAAATAGTGTTGCTGGCACGTTGCCGAGTTTGCCAAGAACATCCGAATTTATAATTTTGCCTTCTATTTGTCTTCCACATTCACTGTGCTTGCTTTCAGTTTAATTTGGAATCGCAGGGTCAGAAGAAAACCAAAAAGAGCAAGAACAAACAAACAAACTCAAACAAACAATACTACCAGTTACCAACAAAAAGACAAAACCACAAAGACAATGGTTTGGGACCACTTGGCTCTAGCATGCCAAAGCTATGTTTTCCTTTCGTCTTGTTTGTTTTTGCACGTTTTGATCCATACAGTAGCATCATTCCTGAATGCAAAATCGAAGTCTGATTCGTCTTGCCTGTAAGGCAGTACCTGTTTATCAAATGCATCTTTCACAAGCCACGTCTCTACTTTTCTAGCTCAAAAGAACATATGTGCAGTAGTCCTGGGGACGCGCAGTTTTCTTTTTTTAAGGAGTGAAACGTCTGGCGACGTGCATGTTACTTTTCGAGGAATGAAGCCTGTCCTTCAAAGAAATGGTTTGTTTTATTTTCCACATAGAGGACAGCGGAGCTTCTTTGAAGGGAGTGTTCCATCTTCAAAAGATGCAGTTGATATCACTTGATATTCTGCAACACTACTGTTTCTGTTGTTGAAAAAGACAGTAGCTTTAAGTGAAGTATTCTGCTTTGAAGGGACATGCATTTTTCCGAGGAATGTTGCCATCAAAAACAATCGAAGACAGGAATGCTGTACTTGAACACACAATGCATATTGAAGAGGACGAGTGTATTTTTTTGGGGAGGGTTTCAGCCCTAACAAGGAGAGCTCTTCTGCAAGAAAATTCTGCAACCATCAGCTTACAAGCGAAGTAGCTTTTTTTGACGGAACGGGCTGCCACATATTTGAAAAGCAGACTGTACTTCTTTGACGGTTCTGATTTTTTCACAGGATTGCTTGCTGGGAATGTGGTTCATTCAGCAATACATGCTCTTCCACTGTTAATTGAAATATAGCTTCAAAAGGGTGACAGAGCACGAAAGGTAGCTCCAGTGGGGCTACCTTGAGTTTTACTTCACGAAGTAAAGGGAGGGTGGCCAGCCCCGTTGCCTGATTATTCAGGAGATTGTATATTTTGGGACTCCAGCCCGACCCCCCTCCGGCCCCCCACGAACCCTAAAAGCAGCCCCAAAACATTGTATATAATTTACAAGGGTTTTGTGACTTTTGGAACATGATAAAAAATGCGTAAATACCAGTGTTTTTGCTAGGTGCCGTCCAAATTAAAAAAACAGTGTAAATACCGTGCTTTTTGCTACCAAGGACAGAAAACATCGTAAAGATCGTGTTTTTTGGGCTGTGAGGCGCCAAAACATTGAAATTTACAACAGTAATTTGTCCCGAAGGCCTTGTGTGGCCCTGCGCGCATCACCGCCATCATCAACAACGGTAACGGTAACGACAGCTTGCATTTGAGCTTGTTTTTTTTTTGTTTCATGTTTTTTATTTGCGATTCTGCTGTGGTGACGCATTTGGCACCGATACGCTTCTACAGGTACGCACAGAAGCCTTTACACAGAGCAGCTTTTATGCGCAGATACTCTTACACAGAGAGGTTTGTGCACAGAGAAGCTTTTACAGAAGTTTTTACACACCGATACTTTGCACAAAGATGCTTTTGCGCGCATGAATAAAAGCACGCAGGCGCTTTTACACACACAGAACTTTTTCACAGAGAAGCCTTTGCACAGAACAACTTTTACACAAAGCTTTGACACAGAGAAACTTGTACACACAGACCGCGCAAAGAAGTTTTTACACACCGAAGCTTTTACACGCAGAAACTTTAGCAGCTTTTACACATTTTCCGCACAGAAGCTTTTATGCACAGAAGTTTTTACGCAAAGCAGTTTTTACACACAGATGCTTTTACACAGAGAAACTTTTCCGCACAGAAGCCTTTACGCACAGAAGTTTTTACTCATTTAAGTTTTTACGCAGACGCTTTTACACACATGACTTTACACAGAAAAAGTTTTTTGACACACAGAAGCTTGTGCACACAGCATGCTTTTACACACAGCCAGCTTTTACACAGAGAGGCTTTGCTTCCCCTTCTTGATCACCTACCTTTCGTGTTCCCCCTCTCAAGTTGCACTATGGAAAAGAGTTGGTGTGATACCAGCTGGCTACAAACAACCTATTAGCATCAGGTTGTTTGGTGGGCTTTTGCTAGTTCAGTACGATGGCACTATATCAAGGGTAGCCGTTCTTTTAAACGTGTCAACAACCTGTTGAGCAAACAGGGACCTGCTTTCATGTTGTGACTAGCAGTTTTTGTAGATGAAATAAAGTGGTGGTTTCAAAGATGATTCACTTCTTTCAGACCAGTCTATTTCCAACAGTCATGATTTTTGCCGCACAAGAGGAAGGATTGATATTTTCCTGGGAACTGCGTAGCCAATCTTGCATTTTTTGCCAAGAATATTATACATAGATAGAATTTGAATGAATTTGAAGCGGCTATGTATTTTGTTTTCTCTTTTAAGGCGTGTTTTCTCCTTGAAATTTGCATCTTTTTGAGCCCAATCAATACCAATCATTGTTCTGGAGGAGTGCATGCAGTGCATTCTGCAGGTGACAGTGTGTTAATTCTCAGGGTCATGTTCCTCTTTTTCAAAATCGAATCGCATTATGCCCATCGCCTTGCTTTGTTTTCAAGGGATACCCGAGAAAAAAGCATTAATATCATCATTAAAAAAAAATCGCGCCCACAATTAGCCCCTCCTGTTTTCTCGTGGATTGCCATGGGTTCTCAGCATTCTGCAGACCTTTTGGGTGCTTTGGCAGCAGCATCTCAGAGTCAAGGTTGTGACTGGCTACGACGGAGGCCTACTGATGAGCTCCGACAGCTTTGCCGTGTTGCTGGCCTTCCCATTCCTGCATTTCCCTCGCCCGATGTTTTTTTCCTGTTCTGTACAATGTGGCATTCGCGTTTTCCTAGCAGGGCGTACGTGCAGTTATGCGCTTTTTCACGACGGTGTGCTTTCGTTGTGGGGTGAGGTGGGGCGGGGCTGCCACGTTCATGTCACTGTGCACAGGCAATGAGTCATACTGTGCACACGCAATGGATCATACGTTACAAGTGTCTCCCGCTAGAGATGTTGTATATAATGTGTATATATATATATAAATATGTTACGTCATGGGCTTGGTCGGGTGGGGTGGGGTAGTAACGTTCATGTTAACTTGAACACGCAGTGGATCCTACGCTACAGCAGCTCCTTTGACATGATCACGAAAGCTACCTTCTGCTAGCTGAAGTCCCTCTTGCTCTAGCACGGTACAGGGAAGTGCTAAAGTCGTCTCGTTTTGTATTGTTTTCAAGAAATCAGCTTCGCAACAGTGTCTTGCAGAAGTCGTCTCTTTTTGGCTTCCCGCAAACTGAATGCAGGATTTGTGATGCTGTATTGGGGGGGTGGAACTTCCAATTGAAACTTCATACTGAACTACCCCCTCTCCCCCCAGCTGGCTGGTTCACAAGCAGTTTGGCCGTGGCTCAATCCACCCGGGGACACTGTCGGCATGTCGCCACCGGCAGCAAATTCGGCAGCATCCGTATGCTCAGCATGATTGTGTTTACATTCCAGCTCCCTGCCAAGCTAGCTTTCGTCCCTTCATGCTTGGCCTCAAGTGCCAACCACTTTACACGCTCAAGCCCGTTCGCCAACTTGCCTGTAAAATGCAACAATCTATATATGAAAGTCACCTTGCAAATCCGCGGGAATTTCAAGCCCGCCCATATCTTAACATGAAATTGCTACGCCGCTGTAGTGCCATATTATTTCTTCTCAAGAATTGTGCAGCCGCCAGCACAGAAGGCACCCCCGGGGCGTTTTCTTGGTTTGTGGCCAAAGTACTGTCGGGAAATATGATGGTTCCGTTGGTGGAACTGCTTGCGCTTATGTTGTGTGGCATTGACGTTCTTTATGGTTCAGAAAGTCTCACACCATTTATATAGTGGGTGTAAACGAGTAAGGCTGGTTTTGTGCCGCGTGCAACTCTTGATCCGGAGGCTTGCTGCTCTGTGATTGGTGCATCAATGTCTGCCGCAAGAGCTGCGCACCAGAGTTTGCAAACTTGTCGGGCACCACACCTTGAACATCACACACCCACTGTCATCGTCATCATCAATCATCAATCATCAATCATCATCATCATCATCATCATCAGCATCAGCATCAGCATCATCATCATCATCATCACCATCACCATCACCATCACCATCACCATCATCATCATCATCATCAAAATCATCATCATCATCATCATCATCATCATCATCATCATCATCATCATCATCATCATCATCATCATCATCATCATCATTCATCACCATCATTATTCATCACCATCATTATTCATCACCATCATCATCATCATCACCACCATCACCATCACCACCACCATCACCATCACCATCATCATCATCATCACCATCACCATCACCATCAGCATCATCATCATCATCACCATCATCATCATCATCATCATCATCATCATCATCATCATCATCATCATCAAAATCATCATCATCATCATCATCATCATCATCATCATTCATCACCATCATTATTCATCACCATCACCATCATCATCATCATCATCGTCATCGTCATCGTCATCATCATCAGCATCAGCATCATCACCATCGTCATCATGATCATCATGATCATGTCATTGTCATCATCGTTATCCTCATCATCGTGACCATGGTCACCATCGTCATTATCATCATCATTGTCATCATCGGCATCCTCATTGTGGTCACAATCGTCATCGTCATTGCATCGTCATCATTTTATTGTAAAACATATGATCCTTTGGACGGAACCTTTCGCGCGTGTGATTTTTGGGAGGAACGTTTTTTCCCAAACAGTGTGTCCACACTGACGGGTTCTTACGGTAAGTGTAAAGGCCGGTAGTTGATCAGGGTGCTCACCCTGGGCTGCTGCATTTTACCTGTAAATTTCCGTATAAAGTGGCTCTTGTGAAATCTTGACATGCGTTTCGACTGCGCAGGCTCGCACAAAGTCTGCAGCGCGGTTTTGGCCTGCGGCATTTTACTCCCTAAAAGAGAAATGGGGTCCAGAACATTTACCTGTAAATTTCCGTAAAAAGTGGCTCTTGTAAAATCTTGACATGCGTTTCGACTGCCCAGGCTCGCGCAAAGTGTTCGTCCCGGTTCTGGGCTCAATTTGGTCTGCGGCATTTTACCTGTAAATTTCCGTAAAAAGTGGGTGTTGTGAAATCTTGACATGCGTTTCGACGGCGCAGGCTCGCACAAAGTCTGCGGCGCAGTTTTGGTCTGCAGCACTTTTCTTGTAAATTTCCGTATCAAGTGGCTCTTGTGAAAGCTTGACATGCGTTTCGACTGTGCAGGCTCGCACAAAGTATGGTCCTAGGTTCTGTGCCGATCATGGTCATTCTCACCATCACCTCCATCATCATCATCATCACCACCATCATCATCACCATCATCCCATGATCATCATCATCATCATCATTATCCTCACCTCACCTCACCATCATCCTCATCCTCCTCCTCCTCCTCATCATCATCATCATCATCGTCACCGTCATCACCATCATTGTCATCACCATCATCATCATGTGTCCTCCTAAGCGTCATCATCTTTCTCCTCCTCTACATCATTATCCCATTATCCTCCATCTTCTTATCCTCCACTTCATCTTCCGCATTATCAATATCAAAATCATAATAATAATAATCATCATCATCGTCCACATTATCATACATTATCTTCCCACTCCCCCGCACTGTTTGGGGTCTGTTGCCGGGATAATTTTGTTTGCTTCCTGGTTTTGAAATGATTCTCGTGTTTAATTTGTTGCTGCAATCTAGGGTGAGCAAGCGGCTCCCGTGTTTACAAGGAACCTCTTGCATGTGTTGTCTTTGTTCAAGGGCAGGAATTGACCTTGTGTTATCAGCATTTGTTTGGCTTTGTATCCGCGAAGTCCGACAGTTGAAACGCCAGTACCATGTGATATCAGGTTTAAGAAAATAAAATCAATGCATCGTGCCCACGTTCAGATTATAAACTTCATGATTTTACAGCCTTCTCATGATTGATCATCCGGACATTGCGTGGCGTATTTTTCTCTCGACTTTTTTTTGGATATGCATAACTGCACAACGTTTGCCACTGTAGTGCAATCAGCACAATCCTCCCTGCCGCTTTGATCATCCCGATTTTTTCGGTCTCACTGGACTGAAAACTGCTTCAGACCAGAAACAACAGACCGAGGTGATGTGCATCATATGCGTCGGTCCAGGCTATGGTGACTTTCAGTTGGAGGCACATGAGCCTTCAGGTGAGCCGGGTGAGCCTTCGCCACCCATGAAGCCTCTCAAGGTGGCCTCCTCCCCTGGCACGGCCCGGATACCCAAGAAACGAAAAATCGAATACAGCCGATGTCAATAGTGCCTCACTGGGTGGCTCCAAAGTCAAAATATTTCATCGCTCTTCAATATTGGACACATTTGAAACCTTTGAAGCAAAACAATACGCCAATCATTTTTTGTCTCCCTCTGTATCTCTATGTCTTTCTCTTTTTGATTCGTCTCATATCACCATTCGTAGAGCAGTGGCGTTTTATCAAGGCGAGTACCCGTTGTGGTGTTGATGAGTCATTCTTCGCCTCAAGGCTTGTCGTCTCTTGTTAAACTTGCTGGCTCCAAAAGCTTTGGTTGCTGCAATGTTGCCAGTTGCGGAGTGATTGGTTCTTCTGGTATGTGTATGATGAGTCCCCTGACTACTGATGCTGATGAGGTGCTTTTGGTTCGCTCAGACAAACTCAAAATTCGGCACTTATGTCGAAAGCGCTGCTTCTTATTGAGCAGCTTGGCATGGAACCGGTAACCAAGATACAAAAAACATCAAAAAACATCAAGAAACACCAGTTCCGCTCGAAACAGAATGCAGATGGCATGATGTTGTTGCCTGTAAGAAGGCCTGATTATGCTCCCAGATTGTGAGCTGTCGGTGATGCGGTTTTGCATGCCATCTTCAAGTTTGCAAGCACAATCAATGCTTAATTTCAGCGCAAATCTACCCTCCCCGCTGTGGACTTCTTCTGTGCAGCAGCATAACCAATGAAAAGAAACTGACTATCATCATGTATACCTTACACCTAAGCATTTGCGATTGTTCTCCCAGCCCACTTGGACTGATAGTCTTTGTGCTCTTCAGTCTTTGCATTTCCCCACCGCGGAACAAGCATGGAGGCTGCAACTTTCAAGCTTCTGCAGCAACGAATATGCGGCTGCCAGCCAACCCTTGTGCAGAAAGATTGCAGGCACCCGCGGACATCTGGGGCATTGGCATTTTTGGCATTGTCCGGATTTGAATTTTTGGTGTGGGCAAACTGGTTTGCGTTGTGTTTTTTTCTTAAATGAGACGTCATTTATGGAATACTCTTCGGTCTGTGATTCATAGATTCCCAGTTCTCGCTGGAAAACAGATACTCACGGTCCATTGGTAGAAGATGGTGAAGTGTAGAGTACAAAGAGTATTAAGAACCATTTGAACAGCTATGCTCTCAATGCAGCATTCAGTATGACTTGGCAGGAGTTGCAAGAGTTTGATGTCGATACAGGATGCAACTATGTTGCATGCACATGATCACGCTCAGCATTCATGTTCGGAATCGACATTTTTCTGACGCTCTCCTTGACAAGGAATGGTTGGACGCCCGCCTACGCCACCTCAAGAATGCTGCGTCTTAGCCAAAGCATGTATGGGTGGGCGTTTGAATGAATGTGATGATTACACATGTAGATAACCAGCCTCCTTTGACTTTCTAGTGGATTGTGGGTTTGTATGCCTCGCAGCCTGTTTTTTCAAGCCTTTGGAGGGCCTTGGCAACATTTTCACTCGCAATGGTGGGGTCAGACTTATTTCACTTTGTACCAGAATGGGTGTTTGTTTGGCCGCTCCATTTGTGTTTTCCCTGTTATGATGCTGCAATCCCCTTTATCATCTTAAAACAAACAACCCTCCTCTGGAGGTTGCAAGAAAGGATTTATTCGGAGGTTGAAGCGCATGCAGCTGCTACCAAATTCTAGTTCACAAAAGATGCACTCCTGGAACTTTTGTTACAACCAGAAACTGCGACAGTGAGGAGACAGATGGCCGTCGTGCAGATTTGCCGCGACATCTGCGTTTGACGATGAATCGCCAAGGTTTCAAAGGGCAGTATATGGCTGCAAGAGGCAGGATAACCGGGAGAAGTGGGGGACGAGTGGGACGAGTGATCAACGGTGATCACTCAAGTGATGAAATGCTGGTATTTGTCTGTTAAGAGTACCTCTTGAGTCTTGGGCAAACTGAGCAGGTTTGTTTTCCAATCTTTTGCTTTGAACCACCGCGTCAAAGGCATTTCAAAGGCTATCACTACCGGCTTTGGCTTTTGATTTCTGTGTCCAGAGATGTTCAGAGGCTCTTCACAAGCTTCACTCTTCCTTTTGCTAGGCATGGCAAGCCGGGTGGCTCCATGTTGGGGTCCTGAGACCTTCTGGTGCGGTGCCTTGTCAATTTGGTATGGTGCACTGCGAATGGACTTGCAAGGGTGTTTAGGGGACATCTCAAGGTCTTCGCAGATCTCCACAACTGGTTGATACTTCAGTGTGAAGATGGCACATGAGAAGAAACCTGACACCTGACTGTGGTCCCTGTGACTCAAAACTGGAGATCGTTCAAGGTGCTGCGTCTGGGTTGGATACCATGTTGGAGGTGCCACTAATGCGGTGGTTTGGCTGCAGTTTCAACTTCATCTGAAAATTGAGCATTGTTGATTGACAAACATCCCATTCACGAGAATTTTCAGCTGTTCATGTAGCACAAGCAGATTGGCAGATTGGTATCGACCAAACATACTGTATCATTTTTTCATGTTTTTTCTAGAAAGGCTGGCAGCTTGTTTAGCCTCTTGGTCATCCATTAGCTGAATTAGCTGAGGTGGGATCATGAAAAAGTCTATGACTCTGATGAGAATGGTTGGAGACTCTACAAAACCTTTTCCAGGACGGGACGATCACATGGGGAGGTTATAAAAGTGGCCAAGTGGCCTGCTGTAGCAGTTTTACCTGTGATTCAAAGCGGATCTTGAAGGAGGCACTAGTCTAAGTGTAGGCACAAAGTCAATTGAACTTGATGCTCGAACCATTTTGAACGAATATTGAATATCATATATCCACTCGGACCACATTTTCGAATTGAGGCTTAGTCTATCTACAGACCTGACTACTCTGTCTTGGGTGATAGATACAGCAAGGGCTTTTGCACCCAGCCTAAAACCAACCCGCTGATATATAAGCAATGTGAATTTACAAGGCAATAGATTCAGATATAGATTCAGATTGTTCACTCTGAAGTGGTCTGGGTTGGGCACCCAATGGAACCACTCGGTGGCAAGATGTTGCAAGCAATCAATAGATAAAATAGATTCAAATAGCTCTATAATGACAACTTTTGAATTAAGAATGCCATATTTTCAACAAGGCGAAGGACCCGGCCGACCACGGGACAACTTGGCAAATCATGCTTGAGACATCTTGAGAAACAAAGTGAGACGAAGAGACAAAGATGCTTGCTTGACCTTCCTTTGGAGGCACTTGTCAGTCGTTGAGGGTGCTGATCTCTTTGACAACAAGATGTGCCATCCTCGGAAACAGTTTGAACCACTGAGCCTCACTGAGCCATTGTTCAGTAAAAGACTTTCGGACTTTGCGACTACTTGCGAGCTGCTAGCTTGATTGCTATATTGACCGGATCTGGGATTGGACTATACTTACTCGATATGAACACAATATGATATGTTCGGATCCTTGTAAAATCTGCTTTGAGCGCCCGAATTTATAAATACTGTACATTTTCGGAGAATATTCTTGTGGCTCCTTACATAACTGACATACCCCATTTTTGAAGCCAAGCAGATGAAATCTGGCGTCGTGTGGCAGGTTCGGCATCACGCCTGCTGAGTCAAGAATTATGGACCCGCAGCAACGAGTTGTTTTGGAAGTAGGCCAAGGGAGACCCAAAGGGAGACCCCAAGGGAGACCCCAAGGGAGACCCCAAGGGAGACCCCAAGGGAGACCCCAGGGAACAAAGAGAACAGATGAGAACAGAACGTTGTTCAGGTTGTCAAGAGTTCTTGTCGACCATTCAGGGGATGCTGGTTGACCGGATTTTGGCTTTGTTTTGATGAATGGGCTATGCGGCAGATTCTTTCAAGATGACAGAATCAATTCCTGTCAGTGGTTCCATCGTTTTTTGCCGCATATCTTATATTTTTGCGCGCTCTCCAGCATCTCACGAGGCTATGAAGCTCTCTTTTCAGCTGGATACAAGAAAGGCCGCATCATGAACTCTTTGGGTGGCATGTGCTTTGTCAGCAAGTTGAACCAGTTGGGCAGCCATGGTGCTCATTGTTCTCAGATGCTAACACCTAAGTGGCAGAAGTATCAGCATTCGTGCTCACTTTCTTGTATTCAAACAAGGCATGCAAAGCCATCTTGTATTGTTTCGAAGCAAACATCATTTACTGTCAGTTTCAATGGTCCTACAGTTTGTTCAAGCAGGTCAGACAGGGGATATCTGCAACATTTGTCCATCGACCGTTGGCACGGACGGCAGATACATTTTCCATTGAAATAAGGGTGCATCTGTCAGAGGGAGCAGTTCAGATGGAATTGTGTACACATGTTGATTTGCCAATTTATCATGATCTACCACTATATATCCCATCACATCCCATCTTATCCCATCCTATCCCTATGCCATCTGTGATCCTTTCTCTTATTTTTCCCGGTTGTTGATTCTCAATTCACACGTCGTTAAGTGGGAAGAGAGGACGAGCGGACCACCATAAGAAAGATGGTATGGAAGAAAGCGATCATGATTCATCAATGATGCAAGGAAGTGCCCTTCAGCCCTGCGACAAAAATAGTTGTTCTGACATGTTCTGACCTTTGCATTGGCAGTGCAGTGCATTGGCAATGCAAGGTATTTGGGATATGGCGTTGGCAATTCTGACTTTGGCTGCTCTGAACAAAGAAGGAACTGCGGGCAGGTGGTCAGTTGATGCAGCTTAGTATTTCTATGTATTTCTTTTACAGGCTGAAGCTTGTTTTTGATTTTTTGTTTGCCCTAAAGACAATTTGTTTGGTTCTTTCCAATCGCCTTTGGGCAAAGGGTGATCGCATGGAGGAACCATTGTGCATTACGGTAAGCGCTATGGACTGACAGCTGCAGAAAGGTGTTTGGTGAATTCCTGATTCATGGCACGCTATTTCTATCTGTCGCCCCTTGCACAACTGAAGGTGCGTTTGTAGAGCACAAACTACAAGAGAGCCACACTTGTAATACTGATAAGCAGCTAAGCGGTTTTATAATGTTTTATATGGTTTGGCTGAAAACCTTGACATCTTGATATGGCACTAGTCAGCAGCCAAGCCCAAGGCCACGTGGAGCGTGCTGGCGACACAGCTGCCGAGGGATCCTTTGGTGCGACCGGTGGCAGTGCAGCCATCACTGCCAATAGGTGGGAAATGGTCTGACATGGTGGATGCATATGGCTGACCGTGACACATGGTGGATTTGTCACGGTCCATTGGTCAGCCTAATGCCAGCATCGAATGCTTTGCAACGGAGTCCTGTATGTTGGGTGTTCTTGAACTGGGTGGTTTGAAGGTGGGGACGACTGAACACAGGAATAGAACACATGACTTGCACACATGAATAGTCAATAGTATTCAATAGTCTAGTCCAGTCGAACTTGGATTGCTATGGACTCTGATTGCTCGAAAGATGTCGAACGCCAGGTTCAGCTTCTGCTTGGGAATGAAGGGCCCAAGCCTTGCTGTAGATGCAGAGGAAACACATTCCGATTTGGATGCTGATTGGGCAACGAGGGATCTTTCTTGTTCCAAGTTTACTACAGGAATTTGTTGGAATCTGTTGGAATCTTGCACCTCAAGCATGTTTCAATATTTCAAATTTCCAACATTTGCAGTCACCTGCAGAGGTTTGTGGCAAAGATACATGCAGAATGCAGCAGCAACCACTTTCAAAGGCATCATCAACTTCCAATATTTTTTTCCACAGAGAAGTCTTTACACAGAGAATTTTTACACACGGAAGTTTTCACACAGAGATGTTTTTACACAGAGAAGTCTTTACACAGAGAAGTTTTCACACGCACAAGTTTTTACACAGAGAAGTCTTTACAAGGGGGCGCTTTTACACGAAGTGGAAAGTTGAAATCGGCAGCAATTCTTTAGGAAAAACCGTTCGCAGGAGCTTTCGGGAACAAGCCTTCCCCACTTGCTCCAAGAAAAAACCGCCGATTTGAATATGTTCAAAAAAACATAAGGAATATATTTCGAAGCAGGTCCTCATTTACCAAAATAGTGTTTGTCTTTCCTCGTTCTTTGGCGTGTTTTGCGGTTTTCATGCCACCTTGACCATTCTTGGCCGTTGGTACGTTGAGTCTCGAGTTCTGGGACCCTTTGTGTAAAGACTTGTTTGTGTAACAGCGTCTGTGTGTAACAGCTTCTGTGTGTAAATGCCCTTGTGTATAAAAACTCCTCTGTATAAAGGCTTCTCTGTTTAAAAACTTTTGTGTGAAAAAGTATCTGCTTATAGAAACTTCTGTGTGTAAAGACTTCTCTGTGTAAAAACTTCTGCGTGTGAAAACTTCTCTGTGTAAAGATTTCTCTGTGTAAAGACTTCCGTGTGTAAACGCGCCTGTGTGTAAAAACTTCTCTGTGTAAAGACTTCTCTGTGTAAAAACATCTGTGTGTGAAAACTTTCGTGTGTAAAAATTCTCTGTGTAAAGACTTCTCTGTGGAAAAAATATGTGTGTAAACGCGCCTGTGTGTTAAAACCCTTTGTGTAAAGACTTGTTTGTGTAACAGCGTCTGTGTGTAATAGCTTCTGTGTGTAAATGCCTTTGTGTATAAAAACTCCTCTGTGTAAAGGCTTCTCTGTTTAAAAACTTTTGTGTGAAAAAGTATCTGCTTATAGAAACTTCTGTGTGTAAAGACTTCTCTGTGTAAAAACTTCTGTGTGTGAAAACTTCTGTGTGTAGGAAATCTTTGTGTAAAGACTTCTTTGTGTAAAAGTTTCTGTCTGTAAACACGCCTGTGTGTTAAAACTCTGTGTATAAATACTTCTTTGTGTAACAGCGTCTGTGTGTAACAGTTTCTGTGTGCAAACGCTTTTGTGTGTAAAAAAACTCCCCTGTGTAAAGGTTTCTCTGTGTAAACGCTTCTTCTGTGTGCAAACGCGTCTGTGTGTAAAAACTCTCTGTGTAATCACTTCTCTGTGTAAAAGCTTCTGTGTGTAAAAACTCCTCTGTGTAAACGCGTTTGTGTGCAAAATATCCTTAGTGTAGCGACTTCTGTGTGTAAAAATTTCTGTGTGTAAACACTCCTCCGTGTAAAGACTTCTCTCTGTGTAAAAGTTTCTGCGTGTAAAAACCAGTCTGTATAAAGACTTCTCTATGTAAAAACCCCTGTGTGTAGAAACTTCTGTGTCTAAGAGTCGCTCTGTGTAAAAAAAAATCTGTGTAAACAACCCAGTCTGCACTGACGGACTGACCGGTTCACGGATGTTACTTACGGATGTCTCGGATGTCAAATGTTTTCTCCGTGCGCTCTTTGCCATTGCAGAGGACGCGTCTGGGCTGCTAGCCGTGCACATGGGATGTGCCTTGCCAGACGTGTGCACCTATCAAATGGGCAACTGCAAGACTTGTGAAGCCTTGGACTATATGGACGACTATATGAGCTACATGGAGTGTATGGATTAGATAGTAAATAGACTACAGGGACCGAATCCGCTTGATCTTGCAAATTTCACCATATTGGAAACCACCTTTCTTGTTTGAAACACCAAAAGGTTATCTCCAAAGGATGATCACAATTCAGCAGCTTTTGTAGTCCTGCGGAAACAGACAGTATGTGCTCTGCTGGGTCTGCTGGCATGAGATTTGGCTGCACATTGAAGTAGCTTGCAAGGCTTGGGGGCTAAATTGCACTGGAAGCTCCTGGTCTCTCCAAAAGCCTTTGTTAGTATCCAGCTTTGGTGATTTTTTTAAAATGCATCTGATCATCTGAGGTGTTCTGATGTTACATCTTTATAGAGTGATACATACCACAGATCATCAAAATTTATCCAAGAACCTCACTCGTCGAACTTGTTGGGTCTGAGGCGAGGCATTGCACAGCAAAGGGCGGGCACAGGCAAACGAATACTCTGTTTGTGGAGGCATCAAGCTCCTTGTCTGACTTCATTTGGTCACATCTCGTTTGTCCAGACAAATGGTTGCGAAAGCTTGCGAAAGAGCTCAATGAAAGAGCATCGAGAGGCGTACGTGGGGAAGCGCGCCGGAAGTCTGTACGACCCACATAGGGTGTTGTTGGCGAAAGAGCCGCAAGAGTGATTCGAAACAAAGATGTTCCCACGAGAACTATAGAGTAACCGAGAGTAACCTAGATTAGATACTGCTAGTTGATGATAGCTGATCGATGTTACTCAAAATGGTTTCGAACACGGCTAGGCACCTCCAGCGTTTTTATGCTGAGGTTGAACTTGGCTTTCTTCTACTGGCCGCAAAGGCAAGCAGCAGGCTCAATTCTTGCATTTTTTTTTCATTTTTTTCTCCTGCTCTTGCAATGTTTTGCCCAAATGAGCAATGAAAAGACGCTTTCCATTTTTTCAGCCATGTGAGGTTCCACTCGGGATCAATCCAGCCAGAGTGTCAGAATGCTTCATCCAACATCTGGAGACGTTATCATCGATACGTTGAATTAGGACAGGTCAACATGCAGGAGATTGTGGACTTTGAGCAGTCACGTCAAAACGTCGAAGGAAGGTTTCCAATACAAAGCGACATGTTTCTTCTGAGTAGGATCTAACCACTCGCCAGGATTGGACCGGGAGCAATGAAAAGACGCTTTCCCACAGCTAGCTTTTCTGGGGATGCATGATCAGAACTTTGCCCGGGGGTAGGGTGAACTCCCGATAGTTTCATGCAATCCTCCGATAGGCTATCGTGTATGCACGTTTTTTTCCCCCTCCTAAGACAGGCAACGCCGCACATGATGACGCGGGACGCTTTCACTTTGGTCTTCAATCATCAATTCCTTGCAATTAATCATGAACATCACGATCATGCCAAATCACTTCTTTTTCTCTGCGGTCTGTGCGGCTGGTCAAACAATTTCTTTCACGTGTTCCATAACTTGTCCTGTACAAGTGCAAGAGAAGATCTTGTAGCGCAGCGTCAAATTGCTGTGCAAGTGCGCGAAAAGATCTTGTAGCGTAGCGTCAAGTTGCTGTGCAAGTGCAAGAGAAGATCTTGTGGCGCAGCGTCAAGTTGCTGTGCAAGTGCAAGAAAAGATCTTGTAGCGTAGCGTCAAGTTGCTGTGCAAGTGCACGAGAAGATCTTGTAGCGTAGCGTCAAGTTGCTGTGCAAGTGCATGAGAAGATCTTGTAGCGTAGCGTCAAGTTGCTGTGCAAGTGCAAGAGAAAATCTTGTAGTGTAGCGTCAAGTTGCTGTGCAAGTGCAAGAGAAGATCTTGTAGCGTAGCGTCAAGTTGCTGTGCAAGTCAATAAAGATGTCGATAGAGAACGTTATTGCGCCCCCCCACCCGGCCCCACCCCACCCGACCCCAACATCAAAACACTAAAAACCACCGCGTCGTTATTGGCGGTGTTAGCAAAGACAAGGATGAGAGCATGTCTGACAATAGTTAGGTACATAGACTTCAGACATGTAGATTAAATATATTAATGGGTTTATGCTTGCTGCTCTGCATCGTTCTTTTTTTAAGAGCATAGATTTTCAAAATGATAACATCTCAATCCTTATAGATATACAGTATTCAGCTTGATTAATTAACGCATTATTGGACTTTGTTGGCCTTGTCTCATCGGGCTTTCGGAGGTGTTTCTTGTCGGGAATTTTAAAAACTTATCGGTAGCTGACAATTCGATTTTTTGTCGGGTCTTTAACGTATTCTCACCTTTGCCCACCACGTATCCCAGAGCCCACTAAGATTTACAGGCTGGTGTCTGATGTGTTGTGCGCAGGTTGGTTGTCCAAGACCGGCCGATGCTTGACCTTTGACAACAATGCTGATGGTTGGGTACATGGCGATGCAGCGGTGAATGTGGTTGTCAAGACGTTGCGTGGCACGTTGAAGAAGCTGGTTCTTGGATAGAGCCAATTTGTCGTCATCTGACACACAACCCCGAAGCTTACATCGTCATATTCCTAGCAGTTCCGATTCTAACATGCCGATGCATGCCGTACAAATGTTTGAGTGGAGAAGTTTCAAGGCCCCCTTTCAAATCTCTTTTATATTCTTTTATTTGAGACTCTTGCCTCTTGGATTGAACTTGTGGCTGTGTTGCTGTGACCAAAAAATGATTTGCAAGAAAGAATTCAGTTGTCTTGTTCGCTGTAGATATTGCCAACCTTTCCAAACAGCATCATTGGCACTCAAGGTTGAGCGACAATGTGGATGGCCAAATTGTGGCCGCTTGCAGTGCATGTGGCTTTTAGGTGAAGACGCTTTCGCAATTTTCCGTCCAGAGTTGTTCGGTTTGACAGTTTTCTCTTGCTCGTTACACTTTCACCCTCCCTTTTTGCCCTTACCCGTGCCCTATACTACTGGTGGATGCCTTATCGTGGCTCAAAATTCTGTGACCGCGAAATTGAACGACTTTGGGCTTAGTTCTGCAAGTGACAATATTATGCAATATTTAGCTACCCACTTGAATCGTTTTAAAGCGGTGCAGCGCACACTTCCTTGGAAGTCCTAGTTCATTACTAGTTTTGGTTTGGTAGACCCTTCACATCCCAAATTCAATTAGTGTTTTGGGTGCGTGCACTCTCTGACAGAAACGTTTACCTAAAAATTGGAAAGGCCAAAAAAAGCCGAGTTTATTTTTGAAGTTCGAATGAAATAAGGGCAGAAAAAAACTACAAACAAACAATGGCTAAATTTGAATTCACACGGACGGGAGAGGGCAGGAAAATATAGGAAAGGCCGTGAATGCATTGTGGGCGCAGGAGGTGCAGCCACTTGCCAGTGGCTGCAACTGGCTGCACATGGCTGCTTGGGCAAGTGGCGGCAAGTCGCGGCTTGTGGCTGCTTGTGGCTGCTTGTGGCTGCTTGTGGCTGCTTGTGGCTGCGGGGCAAGTGGCTCCAAGTGGCTGCAAGTGGCTGCAAGTGGCTGCAAGTGGCTGCAAGTGGCTGCAAGTGGCTGCAAGTGGCTGCAAGTGGCTGCAAGTGGCTGCAAGTGGCTGCAAGTGGCTGCAAGGGGCGGCAAGTGGTTGCAAGTGGCTGCTTGTAGCTGCACAGTCCCGGCCTATGCGACACAGACCTTGCAAAAACAACTTTAAACAAGAACAACAACAACAACAAGAACAAGAAGAAGAAGAAGAAGAAGAAAACCAATACTACTAATAATAAGAACAAGAAGAACAATGAGAACAAGATGGAGAACAAGATGAAGATCAAGAACAAGAACCACAACAGGAACAAGAACAAGAAACAGAACAAGATCAAGAACAAGAATAACCACAAGAACAAAACTAAAAACAAGAACCACAACACCAACAACAAAAAGTCCTTAACTTTCGATCATCCTTGATGCTACGCCGTAAGATCTTGCCCTTGATTTTCAAACAACTTTGATGCTACACTGTCAGATCACAGCCTGATCTTGCAATCATCTGTAATGCTACCGTGTAAGATTTTGTCCTTAAATTGCAAATCTTTGTTGCTACGAGGTAAGATCTTGTCCTTGACCTTCAAACATGTTGGATGCTACGCTCTAAGATTCTGTCTGTCTTGTTCCTAACCCTCAGACATGTTGGATGGTACGCTGTAAGTTCTTGTCCTTAACGAACAAGAACCAGAACCAGAACAAGAGCAAGAACCGCAACCACAACCACAAGATCAAGAACAAGAACCACAACATTAACATTAACATTAACAACAACAACAACAAAAATAACAATAACAAAACAAAATAATTAAAAGAACAAGAGCAAGAACAACAACAACAACAACAACAACAACAACATTCATTAACAACAAGAACCAGAACGAAAACGAGGACAAAAGGAAACATAACAAGTTCTTGGAAGATCTGGATGCTGCCCAAGAAGATTTTGCCCTGAACTCTCAAGCATCTTGTATGATTTTGGTTGCTATGGAGTAAGACTGTGTCCTTAACATTCAATCATCTTGAGTGCTACGGTGTAAGATCGTGCCCTTGACATTCAATCATCTTGGACGCTACACTCAAAGAGCTTGTCCTTAACTTTGAACATCTTGGATTTTATGCTCTAAGACCTTGTCCTTGAATTACAAACATCCTGGATGCCATGCTGTAAGACCTTGCCCATAATCTTCAAACACCTTTGATGCTACGGTGTCAGGTCTTGTCCTTAAGTTCCAAACATGCTTGATGCTACGCTGTAAGATCCTCTCCTTCACTTTCCAGCATCTTGGATGCTACGGTGTAAGATTCTGTCCTTAACTTTCAAACATGTTTGATGCTATGCTGGAAGGCCTTGTCCTTAACTTTCAATCTTCTTGGATTGTACGGTGTAACATCTTGTCCTTAACTTTCAACCATCTTGGATGACACGCTGTAAGACGTGTCCTTAACTTTCAATCATCTTGTGTGCTACGCTGTCAGGTCTTGTCCCCAACCTTCAGACATGTTGGATGATACGCTGCAAGTTCTCGTCCTTGCCGGACAAAAACAAGAACCACAACAGCAAAAACAAGAATTCTGGTTAAGATGGATATTTTTCCTTTAACCAATCCATTGATGGTCGACTTCAAAACTCTGCAGGGCCTGGTTTATAAAATTTGACATAGGTATCACATCGGAATCCGAACCTCCACCAGTTAAAATATACCCTTTGCATCAATGATGAAATGTTCAATAACCAAAGTTATAAACACACTCAAAGATGTTATGACCCGCGAAACGGCGACTTACAAACCACGCTTGTTAATCACATACTAAGGTAAGCCATCATTAAACAACCCACAAGAATTACTAAACAGGTAGTCGTAAGTTCGCTGGCTGCAAGTGAGCGCTGGCCCTCAAATACAAGCAATCTGGCCCTTTGTTTTTTTCTCTCTGAAACAGCTTTTATACCTATGTTTCAATCGGTGCGGTACAGTAGCTGCTGGTGGATGGCTGCTAGCAATCTACTACAGACAATCTTGAAAAAAAAAGTAAAATCTACAAAAACACTTTTTTTCAAGATGGCACGTGGCTGCAAGTGGCTGCAAGTGGCTGCAAGTGGCTGCAAGTGGCTGCAAGTGGCTGCAAGTGGCTGCAAGTGGCTGCAAGTGGCTGCAAGTGGCTGCAAGTGGCTGCATCAGCAAGTGGCTGCAAGTGACTGCTTTTTCAAAAATCAAAATGATGCACGTTTGCTCGCTCTCTGAATGCAAAAAGGTGCAACAACCTGGGACAAAAAAACAAAACCTGAACTTAGTCCCTATGTGCTTGTTTGGTGTTGAGTGTTTTGGTGTTTTTGAATCAGTTCTAGAATCCAAGTGGTCTGCATAGAATACATTGTAAAAGTTAGTGTGAATTCTTGTTGTGAAGCACGTGCAAGAAACCTTTTGCTCCAAATTGTATCCCTGAGATAAAGCAAGGCACGTAGGCATGTCTGCTACCAAATATATATATACTCTTTCTTTCAATCTGGAAAAAAAGCATTGATCTCATCCTGGGAAGCGTTCAACTTAGATGATAGAAAAGAAATGATAGCAAAAGGTACAAAGTTCGAATCTACAAAGGCAGTGCTTTAGGGGTTTTGGTAGCATGTCTGGAACGTTCGAAAGTCTCGGAGATTCACGGTGCATCGAGGTAAAGGAAAGTGAGCCTTTCCTCGCTTCCCTTTGTGGCTCTTCTGTTCGACACACAGGCACATCTGGTGCTTAAAGCCTCATGTGAAGCCAGAGCCTTTTTGGCCTTAGCCAAGTCCTTCAATTCAGAAAGGCAGATGTGTAGGGGGTGCCTTATATAACTTATATGTAATTAGCCGCCTTACAAATTTCTGCAGGGATCTGCTTGTTGGATTTGCAGCTTAAGGTCCTCATGTTCTTGCCCTAATTTTCTGCCAGATCAGCTGCGGGTCGTTGCTACTTCGTCCTTTTTTGGCAGTGTGGGAGGCTTTGGAGCATCCTTGTCGGCATCCCATGGTCCCACGGAACAAGAGGTGATATCCACAGTCAGCATCTCAGAGAATTTGAAAATCTTTGGAAAGTGAAGACACAGCAGTTGCCTATGAGGATCCTATGAGTTGCCAATGAGGTAGCAGGAGATAGCAGGAGGGTATTGCAACATAGACTGGTGCAGTCGGTCATGGCTGTTCTCCTTTGCCTGGCTGCACTGTGCTGCTGTGCTACTGACGGCGCGGGTGCTGCAGTACAACGCGAATGCGCTGCGGCGAAGCAAACTCGCTGAGATCGCGGATCTGAAATTCTTTACTCTATAGTTTATATAGTGATTTTTGCGTTTGGTTTGTTCAAAAGAGTAGTGGCCAGAACACCGGTTGGCTAGTTCTTCTACATTTACTTTGCGCTTGGAGTTGTATGGAAGAATGCCTCTCAACCAAACAGTGTACTAGGAGGACTCCCTTTCCGCATTGCGCAACTTCTATTCTACTGCTTGGGTCTGTGCTATACTATTACTATACTATTGGGTCGTACGCCGCGGAAGATTGGCAGAATTCCAACCCACGGCGCGTGCGCAATCCTGCAATCAACTCGCACTTGCCGACAAGTCTTTCACATGCAGCGTGTTGTTTTTCCCCCAGTTTCCCTGTGATGAAGCCGTGCTTTGAACACGCTTAATCCATTTTATTTTCTTGCCCTTGCATGATTGACACTGCTGCAGTCCTTTCAACTAGGTTTTGCTTCGGCCATAGTATGTTCTACCCGGTATGACACCTACCTTTTCCAAGACAATTACTGGTTCCCAGGCAGTTCAAGCTGCGGGGCTCACAGGCATGGGGAGCTTTGCGGGCAGCGGATGGCTGAGTGCCGGTTCCACCAAGACTTGCTAAGTAAGCGCTTGGGCGCCAAGCAGCAATTGAAACGTAAGTTCCCAAAGAGATGCTTTGAACATCTCAGACTCACATTGTTGCAGAAGTTGATGTCGATTTTCTCAGGGTGGCTGTGATCAAGCCTTCAACTTTTTGGACTCATTCTATCTCATTCTAATCAATCTATGGCCACAAGCATTCCAGTGGCAAACCTGCCGACCAACCCATTTGGTTGCACATATCTCCGCATCAGTGCCTCAACTGCTCAAATCTAGCAAATCTTTTGGAGTAAGCTGATGCACGGAGTAAGGCTGATGCACGCTCTCCCTATGCCAGGTTAGGTTCAAACGCTGCTGACTTGAGGATTTGCCATACTTTACAGCCCCTTCGTGCCATTGCTGTGCAAAAGCTACAGAGCGAACTCTATGAGCTTCCTGGCGTTCCCAAGTTGTGGTGTTAGCCGAGTGTTCACATTCTGTGGAGGTGTTGACATCGACGCCTGCGAGACATATGGCATTGCAAACATGCTTGCTGACCCCGTGGAGGCATGGAACTCTTGGTTGATTGGAACGCAGAATTCAATTTACAATGTTAGACAATCAGGACATATTATATGGAGGAACTGAGAGATGATGTCCTTGATGCCTGAAAGCCTATATACAGTGTCCAATGTCTTAAGTCTTTTGCCCCTAGGGGACCTTTTGGGCGCGCAGGTGAACTCTGTGTCAAGGGCTCTCGCCTCAGCCTCCTTGTAGAAAAAGGACTGGATTTTTGAGCTTTTTGGATTGCCACACCCAGGTGCTGAGACTTGCAGATGATGATGATGATGATGCGCCACTTCTGCTCCGGGTGGGCACTACGCTGCTCTAAGAAGTAGCAGTGGAACTACTCTTTGAATTTCCAAAGCAATTGAAAGCACATGATCTTGCTAAATTGCGAACTGCAATGTCTGTCACGTTACCTTTTCGGGAAGCCCTGAACCGAGCCAAACTCCAGGCCTCAAAGACGGCTATGGGCAATGCGATGCATGCAGGGTCGGCAGTGTCCTTGATGCATGCCATTCTTGGAGCAGTGCCTTGGCAGTCTTCTGCTATTTTGAAAAGATACTCTCCGTCTGTTAACTTCTGCTATTTAGCTATTTAGCTATATATATGTGTATATATATATATGCTTCCTTTTTTTCCTCCCCTTCTTCCGCTTTCTCTCCAATTTTTCCTAGTTTTAGCCCACACGTTGATCATGTTCCCTAGCCCATCAAGAACGCAGCTTAATGTTATATATGACCTCAAGTTGTTCAGAGAGTTGATGTGCTGCCGCTCAAGAACTTCATGCTCGAGACCTCGTCTGTCCTTGGTGTCCTGGTGCAGGGCTTGCGGTCCAATCTTTCGGGTCTTGCTTGTCCCTTTTATTGCACTGGTCACTCTGTTTCCTTGGCCCTCTCGTTCTTCCTTTTGGGCTTTCTTTGTGGTTGTGGTTTGTGTGCTTGGCTCCTGCTCCGGTTTGACATTGTCCCGTTGCATTCCTCCACACTTCATCCTGCCGCATCAGCCCCATCTGTGCCCCGCGTGGTCAACCCTCGTGCTGCTCTTCTGGGCTACTTGCATGTCTCCTTGGGTATTGTGGGTGACTTTGTCCAATACCCGTCGGCCTATCAGCCACGTGCTCGGTCTCCTGACCCCTTCCACTGGATCTTTCGAGGTCATCAGCTCGGATTCCCCCCCCTCGGCCTCCTGCCTCGTTTGGGAGAATCTGCAAAGCCGGCAGCCACCCTAAAAGATCCAATAGCATGCCGAATAAAACCGAAATCGGAAGTCCAAAGGTGGCGTGAGTTTTGCCCTGAGGAAATAACCAATGGCGTCAGTTGCTTCAGGAAGAGGAGGGATTGAGCTTGGAAGCTTTGGTCACTGCCGATGGCGTTGCAGACGCCATGGCATAGGTGGTTGCAAAGCGGATGGGAAGATTTCTTTTGGCCCTTCCGGTAGGCTTCTTGCCAGAGGCTGTGCTCAACAGGGCAGATACCGGAGAGGAATCAGGACCCGTGGGGGTTTCATCAGTTTTGGTTGCCCCAGGCATGCTCATGGAAGATGGTACCAGGTCCAGCAGGCATGGATTTGGCAGTTTTGGTCGTCGCCAACTTGCGGCATGCCGAGGGTCCAGAAGACATCGCAATGGCTTTCGACCTGGACTCACCTTTTTCATTTCCCTCTCCAAGAGGGCTTCTCGCTCGGTACTGCCAGGGGCCCGGAGGAGGAGCAGTCAAATGCAGATCCATCCCCCACCGGCATTCCGAGAGGAGCCAGACCTGCCAGGAGATCAAAGCCGTCAGCAAACACCGGAGGTATGCCTTCTGGAGGAGGAGGTCAGCCAAAGCCAAAGAGGGTGACCACTGCCTGGCAGCTTCAATGGACCAGCTTCTGACTCGATCTTGTACCGGCTTTGACTTCCCAGCTGCAGACCTTGATCCAGCGCCAAGATGCTTTGGAAACAAGGATGACCGCCCGACTTGGGCGGGAGCTTTGGGCCTCACCCAGCCTCTCTCTTCCTCTTTGACTTCTCGCCCAGTTCAACCCGCTGCCGTGGCTCAGATGGTGGAGAAGCTCCGCCCCAATGATGGATCTGGATTTTCGGCCTTTGGATTTACAGGCCTTGGAGGGGGAGAAGATGCCGGACCAGATGGACGGCAACTCAGACCTGGCGAAAGCTATGTTGGTTCAGTCCCAAGCGTTGACAGCCCTGGTAGGGCAGATTGCCCAATCCAGTCAAGACCCAATCGCCGACCTCAGCTCTGGGAGCTCAGCAGCCAGCACTCGGGGGTCAGTGGGCCGTGCCCGTCTCCAGGCAGAACTTGCATCTCACTCTGGAAGCTTCTATTTGAGTGTGCTTCGAGCAATTTCCAGGAGAATGCAGCCTACAGTGGCTTCCTCAGGGACGCCTGCAGAGATTTTGTCCCTACCCGATACATGGAGCCTTTTGGTGCTTGTGGTCGTCAGAGGGATCTTGGCCTTGTCTTGTTTCAAGTAATGATTCCTTCAAGCAGACAACAAGGGATGCAATTGCTTTGCTGGCGGTGATGCTGGATCAAGCCATGGCCGCTTCGATCTGGTGGCCCTACTGACACTTCAGGGGGAGCCCCCAACACCCATCTTCCAGCATCGCCAACAAAGCACACTCTCTCGCTGCAGAGCCTTCTCCCAGTTAGCGGATCAGACATGGATCACGGTTGCCCTGGCGTTTATCAAGGAGTTGGACCTGATTGCCTCGAAGTGGCAGGAGATGGTCTCAGGTCAACCAACAGGGCCACAGAAGCAGGGGGGAGAGGGGTCAGATGCTCAGCCAAAGGGAAAGAGCCAGCCAAAGCGAAAGCAGAAAGGAGGCGGAAGGGGTCAGTCAGGGGGACGTCAAGGTGCTCAGGAGGCAGAGGAGGAATGAAAGCAGCTGGGAAGCCATCCCAGCGAAGTTCAATGAATTCAGACACAGGGGCAGGAGCCAAACCCTCTTGTGGACTGTATGGATTTTTCCACTTGGGCCATTTGTTTGCCGAGGTGGGTCATGCGTTCTCGAATTGACTTTGCGTGGCACTTGCGTCGTTCGATTCTGGTTCCCATGCCACAGTCTTCCGGACTGTCCGCTGCTGTTTTGCCTTTGCCTCTTCTCTCCTCATCTTCTTGGTGTTGGAAGTCGCATGTTGGTCTCTCCAAGAGGAGGCTGTTCAATCTTGGTCGTGCCAGAGTGCTGCATGCTTGCGTTGGACTTGCTGTTCCTTGGCCGTTACCCTGCCTTGGAGGAACTAAGCAGGAGACCTACGGCTGCCCAATCAGAAATTATTGCATGGTTGAGGTCTCAGTTGGCTGTGTGTAGGTTTGTGGAGGAAACGTTTCCACTTGCCCCCGGAAGAGCTGGTCCTGAATTAAGTGCAGCGTTGTTGCAGCTTGAAGTTTGCTGTTGGCTGTCCGGAGTTTCAACCAGGCTACCTTGAAGGAGCTGTAAAGATGAAACCAGACCCTGCCATGTTTCCACCCAGCAAATTTCCCCAGCTTGTGCCTTACAGGTCGCTGGATGCCTCTCGGCTTCGGCTTGTCGGTGAGGGCGCTTGGGACATGCAGAAGTTCATTGTAGGACCTTTGTGGCTGCCTTACCAAGAGCCGGCTGTCCTTCGTCATGGACTTGACATTGACTTGACGTGCTCCCCCAATTTTGCTATAGGGAGTCCAGACAGGAGTGTTTGGAATTGGTGAAGCTTTGGGACGTGAAGGGCATTCTTAGGTTACATGAGCAGCCTTGCCAGGTCTTTTCTGCCGGGCTTCAATGCATTCAAGTCTGAGATTGCTGATCGGCAGATTGGGGAAAGGCGCATGGTGAACATGACTGAAATGGGTTTTGACGGACCATCCAAGTTTCTTCCACCAAGGGGCTCTTTCGACCCAGCTGAAGGTACTCGTAGCCCGTTTTAGGGAGCGTTTGGTGGCCCCGGTCGTGACTTTTACCATCAAGCCAGGGTCACTGCTGAGCGCTCCAGGACATCTTTCTCATGAGAACCCAACAGGCCTTCACAAGAGTACACAGCTCGAGCTTTCTCCAGGGCATCATACGCAGCAGTCTGTTCATCAGGGCAGCCAGCCTTTTCACAACTGATTACACCGGCATAGACCCCAGATAGAAAAGGTTGGAACTGATGGTTCCCAACGTGGGAACCAAAGGTTACCATGGCAATGAACTGCCAGTTCCCAGACCTTGAAACTTACGGTTCCCAACCTGGGAACCAGAGGTTACCATTGCAAGGAATTGCCGGTTCCCAGAAGTTAGAATTTATGTTTTCGAAGCTAAGCAACTATCATTGTAAGGAACTGCAGATTCCCAAAGTTTGAAACTCATGGTTCCAAAGCTGAAAAAGCATACGTTACCAGTGGAAGGATCTGTTGATTTCAAAAAATAGAAATCATGGTTCTTAAGGTTGTTTTGTTTTGTTTACTGAGCCGGTAACAGAACCTTTTGTTTTGCTTAATGGACCGGTAGCGGAATCTTTGCGTTCGGCTGCTGGGCCGGCTTAAAAATGTTTTTGCACGAGAAAGGTGCATGTTAAAATGATATGAAAACAATTTCTTTACAACTTTATGGTTTTGTGTAATGGACCGGTAAAGAACGCTTTGTTTTGCTTAATGGACCGGTACCGGAATGTTTGCGCTTGGTTCATGGCAAGGAACTGCCGGTTCCCAAAGGTTGGAACTCACTGTTGCCAACGTGGGAACCACAGGTTACCATTGCAAGGAACTGCCGGTTCCCAGAGGTTGGAACTCCTGGTTCCCAACCTGGGAACCATGGGTTAACCATTGCAAGCAACTGCCGGTTACCAGAGGTTGGAACTCATGCTTCCCAACCTGGGAACCATAGGTTACCATTGCAAAGAACTTCCGGTTCCTAAAGGTTGGAACTGATGGGTCCCACCGTGGGAACCACAGGTTACCATGGCAAGGAACTGCCGGTTCCCAGACCTTGAAACTTACGGTTCCCAACCTGCGAACCAGAGGTTACCATTGCAAGGAGTTGCCGGGTCCCACAGGTTAGAACTTATGTTTTCGAAGCTAAGCGGCTATCATTGTAAGGAACTGCGGGTTCCCAAAGCTTGAAACTCATGGTTCCAAGCCTGAAAAAGTAACGTTACCAGTGGAAGGATCTGTTGATTGCAAAAAGTTAGACCTCATGGTTCTTAATGTTGTTTTGTTTTGTTTACTGAGCCGGTAACAGAACCTTTTGTTTTGCTTACTGGACCGGTAGCGGAATGTTTGCGTTTGGCTGTTGGGCCGGCTTAAAAATGTTTTTGCACGAAAAAGGTGCATGTTAAAATGATATGAAAACAGTTTCTTTACAATTTTATGGTTTTGCTTAATGGACCGGTACAGAACGCTTTGTTTTGCTTAATGGACCGGTACCGGAATGTTTGCGTTTGGTTCATGGCAAGGAACTGCCGTTTCCCAGAGGTTGGAACTCCTGGTTCCCAACCTGGGAACCATGGGTTACCATTGCAAGAAACTGCCGGTTACCAGAGGTTGGAACTCATGCTTCCCAACCTGGGAACCATAGGTTACCATTGCAAGCAACTGCCGGTTCCCAGCGGTTGGAACTCATGCTTCCCAACCTGGGAACCATAGGTTACCATTGCAAAGAACTTCCAATTCCTAAAGGTTGGAACTGATGGTTCCCAACGTGGGAACCAAACGTTACCATGGCAAGGAACTGCCGGTTCCCAGACCTTGAATCTTACGGTTCCCAACCTGGGAACCAGAGGTTACCATTGCAAGGAATTGCCGGTTCCCAGAAATTAGAATTTATGTTTTCGAAACTAAGCAACTATCATTGTAAGGAATTGCCGGTTGCGAAAGCTTGAAACTCATGGTTCCAAACCTGAAAAAGCATACGTTACCAGTGGAAGGATCTGTTGATTGCAAAAAGTTAGACCTCATGGTTCTTAATGTTGTTTTGTTTTGTTTGCTGAGCCGGTAACAGAACCTTTTGTTTTGCTCAATGGACCGGTAGCGGAATGTTTGCGTTTGGCTGTTGGGCCGGCTTAAAAATGTTTTTGCACGAAAAAGGTGCATATCAAAATGATATGAAAACAGTTTCTTTACAATTTTATGGTTTTGCTTAATGGACCGGTACAGAACGCTTTGTTTTGCTTAATGGACCGGTACCGGAATGTTTGCGTTTGGTTCATGGCAAGGAACTGCCGGTTCCCAAAGGTTGGAACTCACTGTTCCCAACCTGGGAACCATGGGTTACCATTGCAAGAAACTGCCGGTTACCAGAGGTTGGAACTCATGCTTCCCAACCTGGGAACCATAGGTTACCATTGCAAAGAACTGCCGTTTCCTAAAGGTTGGAAATGATGGTTCCCAACGTGGGAACCAAAGGTTACCATGGCAAGGAACTGCCAGTTCCCAGACCTTGAAACTTACGGTTCCCAACCTGGGAACCAGAGGTTACTATTGCAAGGAATTGCCGGTTCCCAGAAATTAGAACTTATGTTTTCGAAACTAAGCAACTATCATTGTAAGGAATTGCCGGTTGCGAAAGTTTGAAACTCATGGTTCCAAACCTGAAAAAGCATACGTTACCAGTGGAAGGATCTGTTGATTGCAAAAAGTTAGACCTCATGGTTCTTAATGTTGTTTTGTTTTGTTTACTGAGCCGGTAACAGAACCTTTTGTTTTGCTTAATGTACCGGTAGCGGAATGTTTGCGTTTGGCTGTTGGGCCGGCATAAAAATGTTTTTGCACGAAAAAGGTGCATGTCAAAATGATATGAAAACAGTTTCTTTACAATTTTATGGTTTTGCTTAATGGACCGGTAAAGAACGCTTTGTTTTGCTTAATGGACCGGTACCGGAATGTTTGCGTTTGGTTCATGGCAAGGAACTGCCGGTTCCCAAAGGTTGGAACTCACGCTTGCCAACGTGGGAACCACAGGTTACCATTGCAAGGAACTGCCGGTTCCCACAGGTTAGAAGTCATGGTTCCCAACCTGGAAACCATAGGTTACCATTGCAAAGAACTTCCAGTTCCTAAAGGTTGGAACTGATGGTTCCCAACGTGGGAACCAAAGGTTACCATGGCAAGGAACTGCCGGTTCCCAGACCTTGAATCTTACGGTTCCCAACCTGGGAACCAGAGGTTACCATTGCAAGGAATTGCCGGTTCCCAGAAATTAGAATTTATGTTTTCGAAGCTAAGCGGCTTTCATTGTAAGGAACTGCGGGTATCCAAAGCTTGAAACTCATGGTTCCGAGCCTGAAAAAGTAACGTTACCAGTGGAAGGACCTGTTGATTGCAAACAGTTAGAACTCATGGTTCTTAATGTTGTTTTGTTTTGTTTACTGAGCCGGTAACAGAACCTTTTGTTTTGCTCAATGGACCGGTAGCGGAATGTTTGCGTTTGGCTGTTGGGCCGGCTTAAAAATGTTTTTGCACGAAAAAGGTGCATGCTAAAAAGATATGAAAACAGTTTCTTTACAACTTTTTGGTTTTGCTTAATGGACCGGTAAAGAACGCTTTGTTTTGCTTAATGGACCGGTACCGGAATGTTTGCGTTTGGTTCATGGCAAGGAACTGCCGGTTTCCAAAGGTTGGAACTCACGGTTGCCAACGTGGGAACCACGGGTTACCATTGCAAGGAACTGCCGTTTCCCAGAGGTTGGAACTCCTGGTTCCCAACCTGGGAACCATGGGTTACCATTGCAAGAAACTGCCGGTTACCAGAGGTTGGAACTCATGCTTCCCAACCTGGGAACCATAGGTTACCATTGCAAAGAACTTCCAGTTCCTAAAGGATGGCACTGATAGTTCCCAACGTGGGAACCAAAGCACAGCACGCTACAGCACCCTGCACAGCACCCTGCACAGCACCCTGCACAGCACCTTTCACAGCACCCTTCACAGCACCCTGCACAGCACCTTTGCGAGACTTCGCCACCGCAGTCTGGATAGCGCACCTTTGCCAGACTTCGCCACCGCAGTCTGGACAGCACCCTGCACAGCACCCTGCACAGCACCCTGCACAGCACCCTGCACAGCACTCTGCACAGCACCCTGCACAGCACCCTGCGCAGCATCTGCACAATACTCTGCACAGCACCCTGCACAGCACCCTGCACAGCACCTTTGCCAGACTTCGCCACCGCAGTCTGGACAGCACCCTGCACAGCACCCTGCACAGCACCCTGCACAGCACCTTTGCCAGACTTCGCCACCGCAGTCTGGACAACACCCTGCAGAGCACCCTGCACAGCACCTTTGCCAGACTTCGCCACCGCAGTCTGGACAGCACCCTGCACAGCACCCTGCACAGCACCCTGCACAGCACCCTGCACAGCACCTTTGCCAGACTTCGCCACCGCACTAGTACAGCACCCTGCACAGCACCCTGCACAGCACCCTGCACAGCACCCTGCACAGCACCTTTGCAAGACTTTGCCACCGCAGTCTGCACAGCACCCTGCACAGCACCCTACACAACCCTGCACAGCACCTTTGTGAGACTTCGCCACCGCACTCTGGACAACACCCTGCAGAGCACCCTGCACAGCACACTGCACAGCACCTTTGCCAGACTTCGCCACCGCAGTCTGGACAACACCCTGCACAGCACCCTGCACAGCATCCTGCACAGCACCCTGCACAGCACCTTTGCCAGACTTCGCCACCGCAGTCTGGACAGCACCCTGCACAGCACCTTTGCCAGACTTTGCCACCGCAGTCTGGACAGCACCCTGCACAGCACCCTGCACAACACCTTTGCCAGACTTCGCCACCGCAGTCTGGACAGCACCCCGCACAGCACCCTGCACAGCACCCTGCACAGCACCTTTGCTAGACTTCGCCACCGCAGTCTGGACAGCCCTGCACAGCACCCTGCACAGCACCCTGCACAGCACCTTTGCCAGACTTCGCCACCGCAGTCTGGACAGCACCCTGCACAGCACCCTGCACAGCACCCTGCACAGCACCCTGCACAGCACCTTTGCCAGACTTCGCCACCGCACTCTGGCTGCACAGCACCCTGCACAGCACCCTGCACAGCACCTTTGCCAGACTTCGCCACCGCAGTCTGGACAGCACCCTGCACAGCACCCTGCACAGCACCTTTGCCAGACTTCGCCACCGCAGTCTGGACAGCACCTTGCACAGCACCCTGCACAGCACCTTTGCCAGACTTCGCCACCGCAGTCTGGACAGCACCCTGCACAGCACCCTGCACAGCACCTTTGCCAGACTTCGCCACCGCACTAGTACAGCACCCTGCACAGCACCCTGCACAGCACCCTGCACAGCACCCTGCTCAAAAGTTCGCCACCGAAGACCCCACCTTTGAGAAGTAAGAACCCCTATAGCTTGCCCGCTATCTGGGGAATAAAAAAATCATCGATGACCAGACTAGAATAATGCGGGCCCCTCGGAAAGGGGTGGAGCCCACGGATTTGCTGGCTGTCCTTCAGGAGCCCTGCCTCTTCAAGCAAGTTCTGATGCGAGCAGAAGGCAAATTCAACACCCAAATGGTCACCCTGGAAGAGGGAAGCAAATCCAGCGAAGAGGAGGGGCTCGGGAGTCCATGCCCCCCCCCTTTCGAGGACCAGCTTCAAGTCCAAATCCAAGCTGGTCGCCAATGATTTTACGGTCAACAGCCGTACCAATACGCTGCTCAGCAACAAGTCTTCCAGGCAGTCAGTCCGAACGGCAGAAGGAAAGCGGTTGGTGCACCACGGGCAATGCGCCTTGCTCTGTCAGTCCCGTCCCTGCGTGCTGCTGTCTCGCCTGGGATTTCAGAAAAGTTGGCCTCCCGTGTTGCCGGAAATTGGTCTTCTGTCGTCTACCGGAGATGTTTGAGTAGCAGGGCGTGCAGAGCCCCGATGGTAGCCATGATGCAGTTGTCCCTCTTTCCAGGGTTATTGCGAGGGAGCTTGTCCTGTTGTCCGTCTTGTCCCCTTGGGTTTGCACGAATGTCGCTGTTGAATACCTCTCCACAGCATATGCCTCCGATGCGTCTTTGGAAAAAGGAGCGTTTGTCAGTGCGGAATTGGGTGCAAGCGTGCTGCGAGCCTGTGGCTTGATTCGGACAAGAAGGGGTTGAGTTGTACTTGACATTGGCTTCTGTGAGATGCTGAAGCACTAGGTGAATATGATGGGGAAGTGCTGGCCTCACCGCCTCTTGTCCGTCCACAGGCATCACCTCTGCTGTGCTTTGGCTTTGTTGACATTTGCGGAGGTGTTGGTGCTGTGTCGTCCGCTGCTGCCTCTTTGGGATTGGTCGTAGCCCCCTCTTTCTCGTCACTACGACATCGGGGCCCTGAGGTTGGGTGAGTGGATCATTTACATGATCGAGCAGAACCGTTTCCGATCTTTGTTGTGTGAGCCACCATGCACCACGTTTAGCCCTGCTGCTCACCCTTGCCTTCGCAGCTACAAGCAGCCTTATGGTTTCCGCCAGGAGAATCCTACGGTTTTGCATGGAAATTGTCTGGCGTTTCGCTGTCTGGTCTTCTTGCGTGTTGGTCGTCGACACAGTAGGCCGTAGGTTCGACAACCTCGTAGGTCAAAGATGGCGTGGCTGAAAGAGTGGATTTCTCTGATCAAACAGGGCCTTTTTGAAGAAGCCGTCATAGCCGCCTCCTAATGTGCATCCCCCGACCAGAGGGAGATCAGGTTTCTTCTGTATGGGATTTTTTGCTTCCGAGGTAGAGGCCCACTGCATTCGGGACCACCCCCATGTTCGCATCCAGGGGGGCTTGACAAGGAAATCTGCAATGTATACCCCTGAGCTTGGAATGCACTTGGCTGTGGCCTTCTGGAAAGCCCTCCGTGTCGCCGAAGCAGATCCTGATGTCTGTTGTCTTGTTGGAAGAAGCCGGCGCACATCAACGTTCTTGAGGTCTGTGCTGGCGTTGCCGTTGTTTCGGATGTTCTCACTCCGTGCCCCGCGCAGTCGTTTTGTCTCCCTGTTGGACCCATCGGTTGCCAGAGGAGTCCTTGCCAAGGGTCGCTCCACTTCCTGTATGCTACAGCCCTTGCTTAAGCGTGCTGCCGTCCTCCAGGTCTGCTTTGACTTGTATCCTGTTTGGCCTTTTTGCCTTACCCGTCTGAACACCGCGGGCGATCCAACACGTCACTTGGCTGTCCGTGAAAGTGCAGCAAGGTCAATCCTTGGACTTGAAGGGATTGATTTTCCTGGTCTACATCGCACTGGCCTCCGTCGGTTTTCTGCAAATTGGGTGCGTCTTTTATCCTGGTGACTGCGTGCGGTGGGGCTGATGCAACTTCGACCAAGAATGGATTTCCTCAGCCTTGGGTCATGGGTGTCCTTGCTTTCATTTCTGGTCTTCTGCAAAGCCTCTTGAAGTCCACTCTTTGGCTCATCGGTGTCTGGATTGCCTGGGACTGTCTGCGGCGTTCTTTCCGTCTTTGCTGCAGCCTCCCATCTTCGTGTTGCCTTCCGGCCCGTTGGACTTCTGTCTCTTGTCGTTGGCCCTGCACAGGACTTCCCCGGCGCGTTTGATTTTGGTAGGGGCGTGTTTGGCATGGAGCCTCTGTCTGCTGCCGAGAAGCGCCGTGCTCAGCTGAGGTCAGAGACGATTTTGACGGGAGATAGTGTCGTTTTGGATGCAGCAAGAAACAGTCCTTCATCAGTTTCAAGTCTGGTTGTGGCGAATTTCCCCTACTTTTTCTCCTTCAAGAACGCCCTCCAAATCCTGAGCGTATTTCTGACCTACTGGTGACATATGGCAAGGAGCTTTTCCAGTCAGGAAAGGCATATGGCATTTTTGCAGAAGCAATCAACTCGGTCGCTGCAGCGAGGCCACAGTTACGAAAGCAGTTAGTGACAGCATGGGATTACGCTTGCTGCTGGGTCGCAGATGAACCCTTTTCTCATAGGCCTGCTGCGCCAGCTTCAGTCTTGCTCGCAATCATGTCAACTGCCTTACTCTGGGGATGGCTTACTGAGGCCGCCATTTTGGGCCTCACCTGGGCAGGAATCCTCCGGATCGGGGAGATGCTCCAAGCTTGCCGACAAGACCTTGTACTCCCACAAGACTCAGCTCCAGGTGTCTCCTACGATATGCTGAAAATCAAGAAGCCAAAATCCAGGGGCAGACGTGCACGTCACCAGGCAGCACGAGTCGATCCAAGTGACATAGTGCTATTAATTGAGATCGCTTTTACAAAGAAGGGTGCTGACGAAAAGCTTTGGCTCCTGTCTGCTTCAACGCTTCGGAAGAGACTTGGGGACCTCCTCAAGGTCCTAAAACTGAAGGAAGCAGGCCTTGATGAGGTTAACCATTTTGACCTTTCATCCCTGCGACCTGGAGGAGCGAGTTGGCTGCTCTCTGTTTGTGAGGACAGCGAAATGGTCCGCAGACGTGGCAGGTGGGCCACCACCAAAACTATGGACATCTATTTGCAGGAAGTGCTGTATGCTACCTATGGCGAGCGTCCCTATCTCAGCAAAGAAAGCCGTTGAAATTTGTGCAGCTGGTTTCCTGGAACTTCTCCAGCATGCAAAATTTTTCAGTGATGCAGCGATACACTGCAATATGTTTTAGTACCTGCTGAGTACTAGGAGGTCGTCAGGAGATGCTGGGGGAGAATGGATGAATGCAGCTGCTTTTGCACCAAAAACAGGTGCCGCAGCGACAGACCGAAATCAGCAGCATGGGAAAATGAACGCCAACAACTTGACCTCAAGTTGCTCAGAGAGTTGATGTGCTTCCCCTCAAGAACCCATCCCGGATGCTCTCGGCCCACCCTTTTGGATTTTTCATTAAAGTATATATATATATATATTTGTATATATATATATATTCACACACACATATATATATATTTATGTATGTATGTATATCTATCTATATATATATATTTATGTGTATATACATATATTGATGTGTATATAAATATATATGCGCAATCTATCTATATATATATATGTGAATTTATGTATGTATATATCTATATCTATATATATAGATCTCTCTCTCTATATATATATATATGTATATATATATGTATATATATATACATACACATTTTTTAATATACAAAGATGCCCAATCGTGAAACTTGATGTAGAGGTCTGCAACAGGGCAAGTGGATGGGCCAGTGTTCACTGGTATGCTTGATGGTTAAGCAAGGGTGTGGGTGAGGTCGAATATTTACTTTTCTTCCCACATGCAAATTTGATTACTGTATGTTCATCTGATTGACGTTTATGCCATGTTCATGTTTACCGGAAACTCTACTGTTTGTCATCATGGATTTGATCTACTTACATGCAACAGAATCAATTACGTCCAAGCATCGTTTCCTGTGATCAGGTAGCTGGCAGCATCGGGCCCAACTTGCACCTGCAGCAGACCAATCCCTACTTGGACTCTGGGCTTGCAGCTACAGGACACTTATCTATCTCATGACAGACTCATGACAGATACTTCCTCTTTACACCAGACAATTCGTTGAAATGCAAACTTGATAAGACTTTCTTTGTCACCAGAGCAGTACGATGAGGTGAGCATGTTCATCACGAGCAAAACACAGAAAAAATATGTAAGAGTGGGACACATTTATTACAACCTGACATGTTTGGGAGAAATATCAAGTAACAGTAGGGTGGATACCAATGAATGCTTTTCATATTACTTCCCAAAAGTAGACTATGCAAGCCTTGAGAGGACATATGCAGATATGCTGCTCACTCTTGTGATGCATCTTCAGCCATATGAAAGGTTCGCATTCGCATAAGGGCTGTTATGGGCACCTGGTTTTGCATAGCGGTTTACTCAAACAGGTTCCAATTTAGAACCTTAGTATGCAAGTGACGGTATGGTTCATTGTGATTCGTTGTGTGCATAATCATGTGCGACTCCACATTTGGATCTGGTAGTGGTAGCAGGAAGAGCAGTAGGTCTTAAGTATTCGGAGGAGGCAGACGAGGAGCACAAGGAGGAGGAAAAGGTGCGGAAAGTTGTAACTTCAGCTCCCCTATCTGCGGGACAGACGGCAGTTGCGAATACCCAATGCCTTAAACAGAGGCACTTTGTCATGTGACTTACCTTGACGCGCGTTCGTAGCGTGGCAGATCACATTTGGATGAAACCATGTCATTAAATATGGCACAGTAGACACCAACAGCTAATTGTAACTGCATCAGATCAGATATTGTTTGGTGCAAAACACTGGTTGAAAATGTGGCTTGTGGTTGTTCCCGATATGCATTGAAGAAAACCTCATGGTGCATCACAGTATCCCAAAAAAGTAATATTGCCAATGAACACACGACCATGAGTTTCCCTTTTTCTCGCCATGAATGGGAAAAGAGAAATGAAGCGAACAACCATGTGCCAGATGTGGATGGTAGCTTTCATGGCCCAGAGAATTCGTCATCAGACCGGTGTTTTATCCAGCTCGGCATGTATTTTCGTGATGTTGTTTGTATTCGTGCCATTTTGCGCCTCTATTTGTGGCCATGTTCAGTTCTGACTGGTTGGCAATCCTTTGTGTGGACACACGTCTCAATCGTCTCAAGTTGGCATTTTGCCTTTCGACGTAGAGTTGTGACATGTTGTGATGTGAGCCTTTCCAAGGACATGTCCGATCTCCCCCTTGACATCGTCTCGGAGGTGCGGGGTTTGGCTGGGCGGCTTTGATGGATGATGCTCATTGATGTTCCATTTTCGATCCGTATTCGAGTCGCTTCGCGACGAGTACCGCCACCCAGAGAATTGGATAGACAGGAAATCTGCGGTCTCATGGAGCCGCGTGGAGAAGTTGCAGGGAATTGAAGAGAAGCAGGGGCAGAGTGGAACATAAAAGAAGGGAAAGAAGAGCAGCGAGCAGCGTTCGTGAAACGCGCCGATTTGGACCCAAACTTGGGCCTAAATTGCGCCGAACTCGGGCCAGTTGGCTCCAATTTGGGCCCAACTTGAGCACAACGGGGCCCAACACGTTTGGACACAAGTTGGGTTTAACATGCGCAACTCTGCCCTGTGTGGGGGCATCTGGCGCCGAAGTTGGGCCCAAGACAGGCCCAAATGTGGGGAACACGGCCCGGCACAACCCCATCGAAGCCAAAAAAAAGTTGGAAATAGCAGTTAAGAATGCGAGTCTTCAGCTTGTCATTGAGTCGGCAAAAGTGGCCCGCGTTGGGCCCACTAAGTTGCGCTACTTGGACGCAACTAGAACCCAAGTTGGCGCCAATGGGTCATGTTGAGCTGACAAATCGACCCAGAGGGGCCCCAAATTGAAGCCATGTGATGCACGTGGAGGTCCACGTTACGTTGAACATGGTGCAACGTGGGTGCCTTGGCGAGCTTCGCGCCAAGTTGAGTCCGGAGACACACCGTGGCCATGCCTCTCGTGTTGAGCCCAAGTGGAGGTCAACTTGGGCCGAAGTCCAACTAGGGGCCAAGCTGCGCCATCTTGGAGCCAAGTTGGGCCGAAGTTAGGGCCTTGTTCTTGTTGGCCGAAGTTGGCCCCAAGTGGAGCCGATGTTGCCGCCATGTCGGATCGAAACGGTGCATTTGGACGACGTTGTGCCGATATGCAAAATGTGCAAATGTGCAAATTACCACGGCCGGAACCGACTTTTGGAGGCTCGCCCGGGCGAACATGACACCTCCAGCTGAAGCTGCACCAGACTGGCAGATCGGTCCATACGTATCACGCGCTTCGGCGCCTTCGGTGCGGGCGGGTTTCTACATGGTCGTTGCTTGACCTTGTTGAACATGGGTTATAGGGATCTTCGTTGACTGGCCGAAACTTGGTGCAAACATGATTTTTATGATTGTAAAACCTTACACTTCGTTATCTGTTGCTCCTTAAAGATTCGCCATCACCAATGCCATGTCTTAGCGGACAAAGCATTATACATATATATACACATATACATATACATATACACACACACGTGGAGCAATGGATCCATTCACTGCAAAAACACATTCTCAGCCCACACCCACAACTAGGCATGCACCCATGCCATTCATTTTCAATGTCAACTATTTTGTTCTGATCGCGGCGCTGCGGCTAAGTCAAATCAAGTCAAGGTCGTGCCCAATCGAATGAGCTCGGCATTTGTCAACTCTTTCGCCCGTGGATATGGTGGTACCAACGTGTCGATGGTGAGCTACGCAGCCAAAGAAAGGAGTTCGTGACAGGCCGTGCTGGTTTGACTGATCTACATTGTCCAAAATTAGTTTTCAGTCCTTGTAGTGCAGGATTTGAATTTGGTCCTAGTGGGTTGGCATATGGGAAAACATCAAGTGTGCTTCTGGTTTGGAGATTGCCAGTATGAAAAGTCCGTAATTCGGAAATTAGTATTTTGTGCTTTTTGGTGGTTCGCAGTGACACTCCCTCAGCCAAGTACGTTTATGTTGAAAATTAATAACTAATGGAAAGTGTGGCTTCTTTCCATGGCTCTTGAAACTCTGTACATTTACATATCAAGAGTGAAACCTTCTCAGCCGTTGGCGGCAGATACATTCAAGAACAACCTGATGAGTTGTTTGACAT
>CAMXCT020001413.1:307500-405000 GCA_947184155.2 Cladocopium goreaui | reverse complement strand
AAGAGAACATGCATTTCCTCTGGGAGGACGCACAGCAGAATGGGTCAAGTCTCTACAGCATCCAAAATTGGTCGCGTTTTTCCAAGACATCAACTTTTGTTCATTCCTGATTTTTTTAAAAGCATATGTTTAAGTTTGTGCAGGCTAGTATCAAACGGTCAGTATAGCAACTCATCCTTTGCATTTGGCATACTTCGGGTGTAGCCTGAACTGACCTGGAATAGCCTCATGGAAACGTTCAGGATTATGGTCACAGTTTTACGGTTTCCTCTGTGCCCTGTGCAGAGGCTCCACTCTGCTACAGTCTCACAGAGTGACTTAGCAGAAAATGTAGAAACAAAATGAAACTTTTAACATTTGCTGACTGTATACGGATTGTAGCAAGTATGCAGCTTTCGAATCCTTTTGATATGTGTGTTCCCAGGATCAAGAAAGGTCCCCTTCCTGGAATGTGCCCACTTCGGACATGGAACTAAAGTCCCTTCTCCCACTTGGCCTTGGTGCTTGTGCTCCCCCTTAGAGAGGATTGGTGGTTGCTTTGCTGGCGCTCCATGTCCACGCCCTGAACATCAGCAGGACTGAGAGATGGTGTTGGAGACCTTTAACAAGCACTCGCACTTGTAGTAAGCAACAGAACAACAAATTTTCAGGTATGTTACTGGTCCATAGGCAAACAAAAACCGATTCTGAAACGACCCTTCGTCGATTCAGCAACCAAGAGTGGGATGGACGAATCAGACTGTTTGGTTGATGAATCACCATTCGTTGGCTTTTTGTTGACGAACAACATTTTGACCTTATCAGGCTCTACTGTACTAGGCTTTCCTGCCAACATGTTGCAACTGATAGCATCAAACCATGGGAATTTGGATATAGTCGCTGTTTGCAGACGGATAGACTCAAGACCCAAGACCCTTAGATTTCGTCCACATTATCTCTTGCTTCTAGCATCTTCTAGCCACCAAACTAGCAGTGTTCTTGATTTGTCGTGGAATTCTATGTCCTGCTTGCACTCAGGAGCCTCCGCTGGGGCAATGATGCGGCTTTACGTGCCTGCTTCGGCCCGCGTCTTATCGTAATGGCTCGAAAACCAGAGGCAACTTCAGCAGTCAGGACAGTTTTGCTCGAACAAATCAAGGGGGATGGGTCCAAACCTACTATGTCAAGTTTTCAAGATGTAATCCATTTGCCAGATGTTTTGATGTTTGCAGTGAAACCACGACTTTATCTTAAAGTCTTCTGATCCACTTCTGGATGTCTTCACACCTTTAATACCTTCCACTCGCCGCACATCCTTTTGCCTTCACCTGAGAAGTCTCCACTGTAGTGGCCATCTTGGGTCTTGAGACCAAATCGATCCAAATCGGTGAGATTAGTGTCCAAAGGTATACTGAAATAGAACGAACATGATTTCGCTATGGATCTAAAACCTGGTACTCTTGTGAGAAGCTACCCCAAGATATCATTTCATCCCCTTCACAGCATATGCTGGTGCAGTGACTGATTCAATGCGACTGTTGCGTTCTGTTCAGACCCAACTTTGGCAGATCAAAGCTGCAGAGCCCTGCAGAATACTGGAGGGATGCACTATGCGCCATGTGGTGCCCCACTTTGGTGATCCTAGTGACACACTTGAAATCGAAGTCTCTTGCTCCATTACAAGCTAAAGGCGCGAAAGTACAGTCCAGCAGCCTAGAAGCCGTAAATATGCGACGTATTGCAAGGTTCAGTACTTCATTGGCGAGAACATTGAACATTTCTAGTGATGGCCAAGGTGAGAACTACAAGAGAGCCAGCTCCATTTCACATTGCTTTCAGGAGATGCTTGCGGCCAAAGCGCTTTACCAATTCCAGGGAAGCCACAGACAGATGTTCAATGTGTTTCTTTTTTCTTGGGTGGTACATTTGCTCTTGCAAAGCCGAGAAGAAACCATTTGGTAACACTTTGAATCAGTAGATATGAGTCAATGATATGCTTTTTGTTTTTTTGGTAACCTTGAAGGTACATGGATTTAGGATATCAAGCGGACTAGGATGCACTTGGCAAAGCGCTTGAGAGACGCACAATTTCCAAAGCTTTGAGTCCAGCCTTGCTACCATTCGTTGCATTGCCCTTTGAAGACAATGAACTATGTAGTATTGATTATTATTCTCTGCGATCGAAGTCCTGCGTATTTTGCTACTGGACCTGAGTTAGTCTTTCAAGGTACTTCAGCGTGTGGATTTTGCATATTCTTCTTTCTTTTGCTGTCGTGAGGCACTTGAGCCAACTCTTTTCAATCACATCGCTGAAACGAGTACCTGAGTACCTAGTGTAGCGAATAGCTAGTTCAAATCGTTCAGGTAAATGAAAGCAGAGGCGAGTCATTGCTGAAAGTGCCAGGAGCATGATACCCACAATACCTGCTGCATGATGGACAAAGAGACCAGAGATGCAAACGATGCAGCAGGCATTTGCATTTCTGACATTTTGAACATTTTTGAAGTTGACGTTTTATTCGTGCATCTTGTGTCATAGTAATTGGAGATGTAGGTGTGCTATTTTCATCCATTTCCGTACTTAGCAGACTTCGTAGAGCTTCCTCAGAATTGTCATCGTAGTGGTCCTGGAGGCAATCCAATTGGCCAAGCTTCTTTAGAGGCAGCGCGCCAAATTGCGGGCAAGAGCGCTGAGGCAGGCTAGTGTCAACCACTTTTTCACATTTTTCAGAAACATGTAAGTTGTCTAAGTAGATATTATACATCTACCTATATGATATATATATACTACAAATTATAGATAGAGTATATATATATAATATTTTGTCTAAATTATGTAGTATCATATGTATACATATATATATATGTATAAAACGTATATATATATAAATAATATATAGATATTTTCAAATGTAGGTATGAAATACATATACAATGTTCACATACATATCTATATATGTAAGTTTATGTAAGTATACATGTACACATGTATGATTTTGTGCAGTATAGATATGTATATACATACGTGGGTATATCTTGTACCTCATATAGATGTAGAGAATATTTTCATGTAAATGAGTTATGTATATGTATATATATATATATGTATATGTAAATATGTATGTATGTATGTATGTATGTATGTGTGTATGTATGTATGTATGTATGTATAGATACATACCTGTATGATGTATGCATGCATACATATGTATACATATATGCACACTTCTATACATATATTTGATATTCATATAATATAGTATATAACATGTACAATATATATATATTATACACACACTATATATATATATATATCTATACTCATATTGTATACGGTACACATGTAAATGCATATAAATATATACAAACGGTGTGTCATGTATGTCATATAGTAAAGGCAATCACCAGAATCTACCGAGAAAGTATAATATGATGAATATGATATACTGCAAAGTTATATAAAAACGACATGATACGATAACACATAATATCATACTATACCACATAGTATGATACGCTATAATAGAGTATGATATACTAATAATACAAAATATATATACTGTATATACTAATACATATATATATATTATAATCTAATATGATATAGTATAAATATGGTATGTTGTAATATAATCTAATATAACATAACCCAATAAAAGATAATACAATAGTATAATAAAATGTAATTATGATACATAGTTATAAGGTGATTGAATTTCAGAATGACTTAATATAATATGATATAATGTAGAATATAATATAATAGCATTAAAATTCAATTTGATACAATATGACATAGCACAATAAAATATAATATCGTAAAATACAATATGATGTAATATACCGTAATATAATGTAATATAATATAATATAACATAATAGAATATGATATAATACAACACAATACAGAATAGTATAATAAGGTAAAATATGGCATAGCGTAATGCAATGAAGCATAAAATAAGAGAATATAATATAAAAATATAGTTTAATTGAGTTTAATTCAATATATTAATATCATACAATATCGTCTAATATGATATGATATGATGCAAAAAAGATATTAACAGCAACAGCTGAATACACATTTCACAACAAAAATAAAATGTAGTTTCATGTGATATTATGTAATATGACGTAAAATGACATATGTAATATGACACAACGTGATATAATGTGATATAATGTGATATAATGTGATACAATATGAAATAATATGATATTATATGATGTAATCTGATTTAATGTGATAAAATGTGGTTTAATATGATACGATATTATATACTATGATAAAGCATGATGTAATGTGATATAATATAGCGTATTATGATTTAACATAATATATAGTATGATTTAATGTGATATAATATGATACTACAAAGAGCAAGGTAACATAACATAACATGATAAACACTATACCTTAACATGTCACATCGTCATATATTCAAAGGAAGTGTAGAAGTCTATACTTCTGAGTTAGGGATATTCAAGAGTTGAGATGAGAGAGAGCTGACCTCAGAGTGAGTTGAGATGAGGGTAAGATGATCTCAGTGTGAGTGGATCTAAGAGTGAGATAATCTCAGAGTGAGCTGAGAGGACGGTGAGATGATCTCAGAATGGGTTGTCATGAGAGTAACTTGAGATCTCAGAGTGAGATAAGATGAGAGTCTCGCACGAAAGCTTCGTTTTCACAACTTAAACTTTCCGTGTGTGAGGGAAGACTCGCACGGAAGCTTCGTTTTCACATCTTCAACTTTCAGTTTTTGAAGGGACATCTCGCACGAAAGCTCACATCTTTAACTTTCAGTTCTTGGGGGACATCTCGCACGAAAGCTTCTATTCACATCTTCAAGTGTCAGTTTTTGAGGGTCTTCAGCTTTCAGTTTTTGAGGGATGCCACGCATGAAAGCTTTGTTTTCACATCTTTAACTTTCAGTTTTTGAGGGACGTCCCACACGATAGCTTCGTTTTCATATCTTCAGCTTTCAGTTTTTGAGGGATGCCGCGCATGAAAGCTATGTTTTCACATCTTCAGCTTTTAGTTTTTGAGGGATGCCGCGCATGAAAGCTTTGTTTTCACATCTTCAGCTTTCAGTTTTTGAGGGACGTCGCACGAAAGCCTCGTTTTCACATCTTGAGCTTTCAGTTTTTGAGGGACATCTCGCACGAAAGCTTCGCTTTCACATCTTTAACTGTCAGTTTTTGACGGAAGATTTTGCATGAAAGCTTCGTTTTCACATTTTTTACTTTCAGATTTTGAGGGAAGTCTCGCACGAAACTTTTGTTTTTACATCTTATGACTTTCAGTTTGTGAGAGAAAAGTGGCACGAAAACTGCGTTTTCACATCTTCATCTTCAACTGTCAGTTTTTGAGGGATGTCTCCCACGAACGTTTCTTTTTCACATCTTCAACTTTCAGTTTTTGAGGGGCGTCTCGCACGAAAGCTCATTTTCACACGCGCGAAAACTTCGTTTTCACATCAACTTTTATGTTTTTGTGGGATGCCTCGCACGAAAGCTTCGTTTTGACATCTTCAGCTGTCAGTTTTTAAGGGATGCCTCGTGCAAAAACTTCGTTTTTAAATCTTCAACTTTCAGTTTTTGAGGGAAAACCCGCACGAAAACTTCGTTTTGACGTCTACATTTTTCAGTTTTTGATGGCGGTCTCGCACGAAATTTTTCTTTTCACATCTTCAATTTGCAGTGTTGGAACGAAGTCTCGCACGAAAGCTTTGTTTTTGCAAGTTGAAATTGCAGTTCAGTTGCTGATTTATCTTGACTTTGGCGCCGTTGATGTTCCTTTTATATTTGCTTTTAAAAAGGTTTCAAAATCGTACTTTTTTTTTCGGTTTTGGCGCCGACATCCTCTGGTTTTGGACTTGGCCAGGAGAAACTTCTGTCTTGCTAACGGACTTGTATTGGCTTCTGTACTCTGGCGCTTGCAAATTGCATTGGATTGGCTGCATCAATGTTGCTCCGCGTTGCTGTGCGCACGTAGTTCTATGGTCTTCTGCACCTCGCTGCTTGTAAATCGCGTTGGGGTGGCTGCGTCATTGTTGCTCCATGTTGCTGCTGCGCACGTATTTCCATGGTCTTTTGCAGCTCGGTGTTTGCAAGTCGCAAATTAGTGGCTGCGTCAACGTTGCTCTGCGTTGCTGTTCCGCACGTAGTTCCATGGTCTTTTGCAACTTGCTGCTTGCAAATCGCATTGGAATGGTTGCGCCAAAGTCGCGGCGATGAGTTATCGATGATTTTCTCGGTTTGGCGCTTTATCACGAAAGCTAGCGTCAGCTAGCTGGAGTCTTCTTGCTTTAGCAAGTATTGGGGGGGGCTGCTCAAGGACATCACGTGATTTTTCACGTGAAAGGGCCCCCCCCCTCCCCCCCCCTCCCCCCCCCCACCACCACCACCACCACCACCATCATCATCATCATCATCATCAGCCTCATCGTCATCGTCATCGTCATCGTCATCGTCATCATCATCGTCATCGTCCTCGCCATCGTCCTCGTCCTCGTCATCATCATCATCATCATCATCGCCACCACCACCATCATCATCATCATCATCATCCATCATCATCATCATCGTCATCATCATCGTCATCATCATCGTCATCGTCCTCGCCATCGTCCTCGTCATCATCATCATCATCATCATCGTCATTCAATTCGTTATTCAATTACAATTTATCATTATTGGCAATTATTGGCATTATCACGAAAGCTAGCGTCAGCTCGCTAGAGTCTTCTTGCTTTAGCAAGTATTCCGGGGCTCCCCAAGGACATCACGTGATTTTTCACGCGTAAGGCCCCCCCCCTGCCCCCTTCCCCATATATATCATTGTTATATATCATATATCATATATCATATATCATTGTTGCATCCTCGTTGGGACGAACAATGCCGCGACACGATGATGACAGTCCCTCCGCAACTCACCTCTTCCCTTCCTTCTTTCTCCTACCCCGCTAGCTTTCGTCATCCACCCCCGGCCTCAAGTATTTCCTTCAGTATTTGCCTTTAGAAAGGCTTCAAAATCATACTTTTTGTGGCTTTGGCGCCGGGATCCAGTTTTGGAACAGGCTTCGGGCCAGTGAGCTTTGAAGAACTGAGATGAGGTCCCAGGTGAGAAAAACTGAGATCAGCTGAGAAGATGTGAGAAGAGCTGAGAAGAGCTTAGAAGACGTGAAAAGAGGCGAGAAGAGATGTGAGCCGCAAAGAGCTGAGAAGGGCTGAGATAAGCTGGTGAGATGAGATGGGATGAGGTGAGATGAGATGAAATGAGATGAGATAAAATGAGATGAGATAAGATGAGGTGAGATGAGATGGGATAGGCAATGGGATGCAACGCGCAATTTCTAACAGAAGCTGCCATGCGATGAGATCAGATGAGATGAGAAAAGGGCCAACCTTGAAAAGAGATGGCGCCGGAATGAAAAGTCAAGAGATTGTAGCTGCGATGCGCAGAAGGCTTGGCCGCACCCTGTAGGCACAGTCTTTGTTCCGCTCTGTAGGCTATAAGCGTTTCAATTTTGAAACTTCCGCCCCCGGCTTGCCCGGGCACTGCTTGTATTTAATTTTGCAGCGTTTTATATTCTAATGATTCTAATTAGTTTAGTAAACATGTGGAGCGGTGATTGTCTCAACACAGTGGATTCTTGTTTTGATGAAAGTAGATCGCCAGGATATGCCAGACAGCGATGATCTTCTTACTCCTTGGTGCACTTGCTTTGGTTCCCAGGCTCGGAGCATTTTTCGTTAATCCCAAACAGCGCTTTCAACAGAAGTTCTAACATTTGCAACTTTGTGTTTGTTTTGCTTTTGCAAGAAATTCTCTTAAGATTGCCAAGTACTGCCACCCAGCAGCAGAGGGCGTTTTGTGCCCAATTGCACGCCGCAAAGGCGTGCCTCCAGATAGGTTAACTACATTTGTTTATCTCGTGCACTCATCAATTATAATTATAACATTGACTGAAACGACATCCTGCAAATTTATAATTTTGAAATTTATGACGTTCTTTTCAGAAACTGGACCCCGGTCATTTTGCAGGTGTGCTCACATTACGCCAAGACAACCAAGACCAAAGTGACTCCTTGCTTTCATCTCAGTGTAGCCCAAACATGGTGAGGGCGTCCAGTTCCCATCTCCCTGGATAAGCGTTTTCCAAACCCTTATCTCATGGTGGAAGGACTGTCACAGCCCTTGCTTTAGCTACTCTGGCTTCATACCGAATATAACTCATTATGTCGTGTGGTCATTGAAGTTCTCTTAGAAAAACACGTTTTTTTTTTTTCCGGGAGGATCATGACGCATGACCTAGTGACCTAGTCTTCACTTTTAGACCCGTCGGTGATTCTCTGATGGTCGTGACTTGCATTTCCTGGCAGTGCTTGATGATTCGGGTTTTCGAATTGTGTCTTGATAGATTGATGCATGTTTTTGCAACACACCTCATTCCTTGCGGACGCACTTGATGAAATGGGTTGCTACATACATTGACATATTTACGCGATGCTACACTGAAATATTTGACGTATGAAGCTGATCAAAGCCACACACACACACAAGCCCCTGTGCGGCTATCAACGCCGCGCTCAAGTGACGAGGAGTCACCAGCTGCAGCCGCAGCCGTTGCCCCACGCACGTTTTGTGCTTGTTCGCTGGCACGGCGGGCCGCTGAACTCGTTGCTGTTGGACCTGCGCTGACTCCGCTGCTGCAGCGCTGCGTGCCTGACTTCATCCTGCACATCTTCCCCGTTGTGAACTTTGACATCATTTTGGGGTGGGCTCCCTGATTTTTCTTATTTCACTGGCCCTTGACTGTGCGAAAGGGTGGGCTCCTAAGGCATTCACTGGCCCTTACAACAACAACTTTCTGGGTACAACTTTGGCTGAATTGGATCTTCCTCTCTTTTACCTGCTGGCTAAAGCGCCCTTGTATTTGATTGGTTTAATTTTGGATTTGCACTCCGAATACTACTTCGATTCAGCAGTTCTCCTCCATTAGTTCTCATTGTCGAGTTCTATGACCTTGAGCGCAAAAACTTTCAACACAGCCGCACTCCGGTCCCAATTCCGGACGAGGAGCAACAAACTGCACTTGGCATTTCTCTGTGCAACGATCTGCACGGTTCTGAACTGCTTGGTGATCACAGAACAGCTTTGCTCTACGAGGGGTGAGGGTTCCGTCATGGACATGAATGACGGGGAAACTGACTTTGTGTCGGTGAAACCACATGTCGAGGAGCTCAATGAAGTTTTAGAACCAAGTCAAACCCTCAAAAGAAACAACTGTACGTACAAACGAAGTTTCCGCAGAGCACAGAAGAGAGCTGCTATGCATGGTTACACATGGTACAAAGGGAAATTATGTACATCATCGATGTTGGGTACACATTTCACTGGTTTTTCAGCAGACACATCTCCATGTCCCAATGTTCAATCGAAAGCTGCCAACAAAAGGAAACGACTGACGGTATTCTCATGGAACGCTGGGGGTTTATCACCTTCGGCATGGGACTATCTACAACAGTGGGCTGACTTGCAGGACATTGATTTCATATGCATCCAAGAGACACACTGGCCTTTCACTTCGGAGTGGCAAAGCGCTGGTTACCATATTCTTCACAGTGGAGAAGGCTCATCTCACTCTGGATTGCTTTGCATGGTTTCCCGCAAATTATGTTCACAACATGACCTTTCTTGGAATGAAATTGTGCCAGGACGGTTGATTCATATGAGAATCCATGGACAAACACGGCATATTGACCTGGTTTCAGTGTATCAACACATTTTTCATCCAAACAGAATAGACCAACGCCAAGAGATCTGGACACGTCTTTCCACACTTCTTGGACAGCTTTCACAGCGCCACAATTTGATCATGCTTGGTGACTTCAACACGTCACTGACGAGACAATCCGATGCTGTAGGCATTTCGACGTACCTACATAAGGGAGAGCGCTGCAAGGGAACTATGCACGGGGATCAACATTTGTTTCAAAATCTGCTGACGGTGCACGCACTGACAACACTGAACACCTGGAATTTCAGCCTGGGTCCTACGTACCAATTTGGGCATCAACATTCCAGAATTGATTTCATTTGTGTCCGACGGCATTTCTCAGACAGTACATCGAAACAGATACAATACCTTGCAGATTTCCCCCTGATTTGCCAGCAGGGAGCATCACACATCCCACAATTGTGCTCTGTTCTGAAGGTCTGGCATCAAGGACGACACGCTGGAGCATATGGATGGACACGATCACAGAGGCTTGAACTTTGCAGACAATGGCAAGCTCCAAATGATCGAGTTGCACAAATTCAACATGAAGTGATCCAGACTGTGCACAACCTCCAGTTGACAAACAACCCCATGGCTACACTTCATGAATCTCTCAATGCATTTCAACCAGAACGACAACGATCACCTACTACGCCAACGCATTGCCATGATTTAACCCCTTTTCAACGATTCCAGGCACATCATCATGCTCTCCGAGCGCTACGTGGACAATCCCTACAACATCTTTTTCAGGCTTGGGGACATGTCATTCAGAAATGCAAGGCCAGAACTCAGATGAAGATCACATCTGCTATGGCTAGAAAACGACGGCTGGAACGTGTCTATCAAGTTGCAGGTGAAGCCAGTCAAGCTCGTGACCACTTCCGGCTCTATCAGGCGATCAGACAACTTGCACCCAAACAACAATTCTGTCGGTCGCAAATCAGATCATCAGATGGCACTATCATGACACCTGGACAGGAAGCTGATCTTTTGGCTCAGTGGTTCACAGAGCTCTACCAGGACACTGAATCACCACCTGCTCTTCCCTTCAGCTGGCCATTCACCAGTTCAGAATTTTGTGAAGGACTGCGATCCCTGCCTCTACGGAAGGCACTTGCCCCGGAGTATGTGCCATCACCATTTTGGAAACTGACAGCTCAACAGGTCTCCACTTATTTGGATCCTGCCCTACATGAATGGAGCTCCAATGCCAGGTTTCCTCAGTGCTGGAGTGATGGAACCTTGGTCTTCTTGCCGAAGACCAGAAAGAGGACACAAACACCCTCTGAACTACGACCTATATCGTTGTTGGAACCCTGCGGCAAATCAGTCATGGGCATGTGTGCTTCAAGAATTTTGGATCACACCTGGCAGGAACTTCAACGATGGCCGCAGTTTGCATATCTTCCAGCCAGAGGTGTAGACGAGGCTCTTCACAGAATCCTTCAACACTGTCGTAGAGTAAGGGATCTCATTGACACATACCAATATCGTGTCCACATGCAGGCACAGGGGCTGGAAAGTTTGCATCTCTGTGGAGGCTTGACCATAAGCCTTGACTTGACCAAAGCTTTTGACATGGTAAACAGATGCCAATTGCTAGAAGGTCTGAACCAATTCGACATCCCCTGTGATCTCATCGAACTACTCAAGGCCATATATCAGCATACCGCTTTTCAATTTCAGCACAAGGGAGAGTCACGCAGATTTGATACCCGTCGTGGAATCCGACAGGGGTGCAGAGCAGCACCGACACTATGGGCAGTTTTCTCAGTGATGTTGTTACGGGCCATTGCTCATCGGATTTCTTTTGAATGGGTACTTGCATGCGTCACTTTGTTTGCTGATGATGGCACATTTCATCAGGTTTTGGAAAGTGAGGCTGATTTTCACAGAGCGATCAAATGCATCAGCATTGCACTGGACACCATTGAGAGTTTCAATATGAAAGTGAACGTGAGCAAAACGGTTGCAGTGTTACGCATGGTGGGACCAATGACAAAGAGACTCAACAGGAAATATCTCAAGAGGACATCAGAAGGAGTTTTTCTTAGGATCCCAAGACAAAACCATGGAGAAACACACATCAAGCTGGTGCGGCAATTTCAGTACCTGGGTGCCACGGTCAGCTATCACTCATTTGAACGCCATACCATGGATGCTCGGATCAAGGCCAGTGAAAAAGTTGGCCAACAACTCCATCGTTGGGTTTATGTTAGATCAAGTGTTCCAATTTCACTCAAATTACGTCTTTGGAAACAATGTATCCTTGCCAGCCTTTTGCACAGCTTGATCATTGTGGGATTCACCCAGCAATCCCTTCAAGCTTTCGACATTGCGTGCATCAAACAACTCAGACGTATTTTCAGGAATCCAGTACACTTGACTCATCTCTCCCGAGTGGCCTTCCTACGGGCGCATGGTGCTGAAGACCCGCTGCTGCTTCTGTTGGACTTGAACAGAGCCACTGAGCAGCGTGACTCTCAGAAAAGACATTGCTTGGACTCCAATGACGTGATCTTACTGACACCTGCCAAAGACTTTGCAGTGCAATCTTCTCTCATTTGGGAGGTGTGGCATCGTCGTGGTTCTTCTCGTGAAGAGGTGCCGGAATCACCACATGTATGTCCAAGATGCTTTCAAATCTTTGCCACCCTAGCGGCATTGAGGCGTCATTTGACCCTGGATCATGGCGATCGATCAGGACCCCTTCATGCACCACAACCCACTGACTTTAGAGGGGGCGTTCCGACATGTGCACATTGCAACACCAGATTCACAACCAAACAATCTTTGCAATATCACATCACCTTTGTTTGCACAGCCGATCGACAGGATCTGGAACAGGTGGAACACAGGCTACGTACCCAGGAACTACTCCAAGTGGCGCGAAGTCACCAGCTACAGGCGTTGGCTGACAACGCACAACTGCTTGCATACTTCTACACGAGATGTGCACTGTGTAACACCTTTTGTACCACCACCACTGGACTTCTGCAGCACTGGAAGATGGAACATGATCGGGAATTTCGACAACATGAGCCATTCAATACAGCTCTTCTTCATGCCTGCATTGAAACAAATCCTTGCCAATTCTGTGGTGCCTGTTTCAAACGCACACATCGATGCCACATCATTCGTCAAGTGGCACTTTTGATGGTTCAGCAAGGCATTGACATGCAAGTTAGTGAAGATGCAGCCTCCTTGACCTGCCCATACTGCCAGAAGGTGTATACAACACGACATGGACTTCAGAGCCACGTCAATGTCTACCACATGGCTGAACAGGCCAGTGAGAACTTCACACCTGAAGAAGTGGAAATGTACTGCCTTGTTCACCAGGCTGTGCAGACAGAAGAGGCCGAAGATTTACTCGGCAATCCATCGATCCAGCACTTCTTGGCCAACACGTGCCTCAGCTGTCGGAAGACCTTCAATCGCAAAAATGAGCTCAAACGCCATTTTCGAGCAAACCATCCTTCAGAATGGCATGAAGCAGAACGCAGAGCTATGATCATGGATGAGCAGTATAAACCACATCATGGATGTGTCTGTCACCCGACCTCACACATCAAGCACATCTGTGTCTTCTACATCCAATTTGCTTTTCTGAGGCTGACTTTTGAGAGACAGCAGATGCCGCAAGTGGTCGCACTGCCACCAGATCAACTTCTCAGTCCTGAGGACTACATCGAGCCGCTGACCAGATTGGGCCATTTGCAAGCTCTATACAAGATGTCACACCTGAAGTATCAGCTGTCCACTATCTGTCAGGTTTGTGGATTGGCTTGCGACACTGCCGAAAATCTCCGACTGCACCTTCACGCAGCTCACAGCGATCATCTTCAGGAGATACAGACGCTGCGTGAGCTTCTAGTTTGGACTCTGTTTGGAGACTTGGGGTGCTGCTGCAACCCCAGTCACGGCTGGGGCACCGAAGCTCACGAGTGCACGTCGCTGATTCAATTGGCCTTAGTCATCCATGAACTCAGGATGCAAATCGTGGTCCCATGGGCCTTCCACTCCACAGATGTCGTGCACTTGTTATCAGACATGATGCCACTGCCTTCAGTGCAAAGAATTGGTCTTGCCTTGATGTCACGGCAATTTTACAGGATTTGGCAAGACCCGATTCTGCTCAGGACTCTGGCGACCAGGTGTCTGTTGTGCCAAGAAGCTGTGGACTTACAATGCATTCATGCACATCTTCGAGTTTTCCATCAAGTGGGACCTGAGCGTGTCTGGTACATGGTTCAACAGCTTTGCCAGGTTTACGCCAATCTCATGATGGAGGGGGCCCACTGCGAATGGTGTCGGGAACTGATACCCAGCTATTTTACAGATGATGAGCTGCAGTATGACCCTGAAGAGCACCTGAAGTCATGCCCCATGATGACCCAAATGGCCCTCCTGTTGATGATGCCACGCTGGTCCAAGCCAATGTTGCCTCTTCACACGTGGCCACGCCAGGAAGACATTGCAGAGAATCATCGCTTGCTGGAGCTGCGCATCTGGCAGCACAACGCAGACCCCTCAGACACATACGGCATGTCACTTGACATCATAGCCAAATCAGGATTAGATTTTGCGCAAGATGCATGGATTGCAGATGGCCTGATGTATCGGTGTCTGATTTGTGCTCAAAGCTTTTTCATCCCGTCAGTCTTTACCAGACATCTTCATGCTGAGCACAATATGATGCAAACCAAAACTCTGATGTGTCTACATAGACTGGAACAGACCTGTTTGACTCCATGCCAATTTTGCGGTCAAAATGAACACTCCAGTACATGTATTCCATTGCTCAACTTGGCAATCTACTTGATCAACGGACAGGGTCTCCGACGCTATGGAGGATCAGGACTCTATGGTCAAAATCTGGGGCAATCTGTTGGCAGAAGCGCAATTGAAGGGCCTTGGCATCTCAGAGAGCGACCAACAGAAACCGAACAAGAGACACAAAGGAGACAAAGCGGACCACAAGAGCAGGAGCAAGCCGGCCAACAAACAAAACTCGGAAATGATGTCGGTGCCGAAAGACCTGATACTCAACATGGCCAAACTGGCATTGAAACACGAAGACACCTTAAATACTCTCCTACAAGAGTCGGAGTTCGTGCTTCATCTTGCGCCAGGGGAAGGTTCTCTGCTCCCAATCTTGATGATGAAGAGCCAGGAGTGGCACAAGGGACCGAAAACTGTCCCCCTTCGCCACACACTGGCAGTATCGATGCTGATGGTCTTGGAGGAGCGCCTCACCAAGTTGGCCAATGCGGACACGGCTTCGGATCTTTTTCAAGCGTGCATCCAGCAGAATTTGGTCACCAAGGAGAAGACAATGCCGTTCCTGCGTTGGGATGCGAGTCAATCCAGACTGACTCCCAGCAACACTCAGCATCTACCACTGGACCAGGTTCAGAGATCCCTGACCAACATCCTCAGATTGATGGAGGACAAAGAGGTCACGCTCCGATATCATGCCCTCAAGAGAACTCCGGATTCCTCACCATCTTCTCAGCCAATACCCTGGCTATGGACAGTGAGCATGCGTCACAATCCGGAGCTGTGGAACGAGATCGCCAATCTGTGTTATCACAGCATTTGGCGTCTCATACTTGCCAACCTCAAGCCACAAAGCCTTCAGAGACAGCCGCTGGCTCAACAACTGAGCAAATTGCTGCAGAAGTGAGACTGGTGCGCATATTGTCCAATCCGACTGGAACCATGTGCTTTGTGAACACAGTGATCACTAGCCTTGCATGGATGACACTCCTTGCTGAGGGGTTGCATGGGCACTTTTGGCATTGTGGTTTTGAGTTGCTTCGAAACGTGACGGCGATGAGTCCGGCTCCGTTGGATCTTTTCAACTTTTCACCTTTCAGGTGGTTGATGATTGGGGAAGGGGTTTTATCAATGCAAGCCCTGAAGAAACAGCAGGACGTGAGAGAATTTGCGACTGACCTGTTGAACTTTCTCTGTCCAGGGTTCTTGTGTTGTGAATGGGTCACCAAGCCTTGCTTCATGGCTGCTGAAGGCGACGACGTGTTGCAAGATGAAAAGGGCTGCAGATACACTCCAATTCATTTGCCATATGTCAATTACAAAGATGATCACAGTTGCCTACAGACATTGATTAATGCATGGCACGACCCCCAAGGCCTTTGCAGAGCAACTACAGAGGCCCGGCAACTCATTTTGATGCTGGATAGACCCATCAGTACACCGGATCCAACAGATTCTTTGAAGTGCACACAGAGAGTTGACATTCCGACAGATGGCATTGACTTTCCGTGCTTTGCAGATTCAACAGGTTCCATCAGCATGTGGCGGTATCACATCTGTGCAATCATTTTTCATCTTGGTCCTGATTATTCAGCTGGTCACTACAGAGCTGCATTGCGGTACAGGGGTCACTGGTTACTTTGCGATGACAGTAAGGTACCATCAAAGACCCTTGATTTGCCTGACTTTGTCTTGAGGAATGCTGTAATGTACTGGCTGATTCTTCCCACTGTGCACACCGTCAGGACATTGCAGAGGGGAGATCTTCGACCACGTGGAAATGGTGGAGCACTCTTGGCTGGAGGCTAGCAGTGCTCATACAGTATGTGCACATGCAACTGACTGCACTAGTGCAGCTGCTGATGCACCTTGGGCCATCTTGCAACAGCTGCTGGGGCAAGCGCTGCAGCTGCTCTTCATGCTGCTGTGCTGCGCCGTGCTGAGCCGACTTTTGCAGATCTAGCGCTTGGCAGCTGCGGCTGAGAGGTTTCACCATCGCATTTGTTTCCTTTTTCCATTGGATTTCCTATCGACTAACAACCACCTGTCGATTTTTTTGGGATTGCATCCAATTCTTTTTCCTTAGGGACGAGGGTTTGACTAAGCCCATGGCAGCCCAACCGGACGTCGAAATGTTGGTGCCCCCATGGCCATGCATACAAATGCATGTGCGAGCTCGCCTGCTGACTCAGAAGTTTGGGTTAAGGGGTAGTAAAAAAACACACACACACAAGCCCCTTTGCCACCACGAGCGTGGCGCTCGAAGAGACCTGCCATTAGCGGCAGAGGGCCCATTCGACCGATCTTCCTGCGTTGCTGCTCCTGCCATTTTCATCTGTGCTGTGACCACTGCGTTTTTATTTCAATTCTTCTGGCTACCACGACGAATATTTGGCTTTTCTCTCTGGTCCTGCTGGCCAGATTCTGGCTGATCCTGCCCCCTGACAGCTGTACCTTGGATAGCGCGTGGCCTGCCTGGCTTCCTGACAGTTGTGTACCTGGAGGCACCTGTGACAACCAGCTTCATCTGACTTTCAGCAGTGCTGTCTTTCACGTGGAATTCAACAGATCGCCAGTGACTGATCTCAGCTGTGAGGCTCCCACTTGTCATTTTACACCGTTCCTTATTTGGGATTTCTGCGGTGGGTCCTGTATTTTGGATACATTGATTATTTCATTCTGGGCTTTTTGCAAAGGTTTTTCAACATTTCATACACTGATTCCATTTCTGGCCTTCTGCAGTGGGGCTGATTGTGACAGCGACGGTACACCGACAACAACTGCCTTCTGCGGTGGGGCCCAGATTCTTTTTGCGCCGCGCGATTATTTCCCAGTATTCAACAGTGGTGTATACAATACACCGATAACAACTGCCTTCTGCGGTGGGGCCCAGACCATTTCAGCATTACACGGTTATTTTTTAGCCTTCTGCCGTGGGGCTTCAATTTGGAGGGATACACTGAATAATTTTTTCCGGGACTTCTGCGGTGGCTCCTCAGACTGTGACACACCGGATCAATATCAACTGCCTGCCAGTGGAAGCGCGCATCTTGGGGAGAACAATACACCGACAACAACTGCCTTCTGCGGTGGGGCCCACCTCCATTTAGTGCTACACGGAGTTTTCACAGCCTTCTGCCGTGGGGCTTATCTTCGCAAAGACGCACCGAATTTTTATTTCCAGGATTTCTGCGGTGGATCCTCTGTGTGCGAGACACAGGATCAATTCAGTTTGGACAACAGCGGAAGTACAGACCTTGTAGCGTGTCATACACCGACAACAACAGCCTTCTGCGGTGGGGCTCAGAGCCATTCAGCAAGTACACTGGATCTCTTCTCCAGGACTTTCAGTGGTGGATTCAACGATTGTGACAAGTTGTACAACCATCACTTGGCCTTAGGTGACAGCACTGCCTTTGACGCGCGGGATACACTGACTCCAATTGCCTTCTGCGGTGGGGCTCAACAACGCACAGATTTTGTGACTGTTTCCCCACTGGACTCTGTTGCTCTCAGTGGTGGGGCCCAGTTTCTATACAACATATTCCAACACGGTCAATCTGTGGCCTTCTGCCGTGGGGTCATACCGGTTTTTGGGTTCAGTGTTCTTCAGCTTGCTCTTTTCACTGGTAGCTCATTGCTCCTGGAGCTGACGATTTTTGCATTTGTTTGGTGGCACCTGCTGGCTGTTTTGGCCCTTGTGCCACCTACTACATATACAATTATTGGGCTTTTCCCACAGAATCGACAGAACAAACATCCATTTCTATTTTCATTCATTTGGTCACAGTACAACAAGAACTTTTGGGCGGCACGACTGGTTGGCATTCCCGGTCCCAACTCCGGGCACTCCAGGTGGTTCAATCGACGGATTTTGCTTTTTGCAGTTGTCCTTCTTCTTTACAACCAGATCAACATGAATTCCTGGAGTGGGGGTGAGGGTTGTGTCTTTTCCACAGAAGACACTGGAGCACCTTCTTGGGAGACTGCTCTGATTCACAACTCAGGTGTGAAGCCTTGTGGACATCAGCCAACAAGATGCTTCGGCAACACTTGGTCCTCTTTGGATTCGGTGAAGAAACGTAGTTTCAAACGTGCCTACAGACGTATTCAACGTGATGGCTCCTGCTGGTACAGAGGAAGATGCTATACGGCCCAAACTTTTCCCCTTCCATTAGGTCCTGACCTTGACTCAGCGAAACCATCCTCTCCTTCTCGATACCCTGCTCCTCTTCATGATCAGATTGACTGCAACCAGAGACACCAGAACAATAAGTTTCTACGCTACCTCAGCTGGAATGGCAGTGGCATGAGCAGTCATAAATTGGATGAGGTGAAGCAATGGTGTCTGGGCCAGAGGATTCAGGTCTTGATCCTGACGGAGACACGCTGGCAATTTAGCAATGAATGGCTTGATCCAAATTGGATACATGTGCACACTGGTGCAGCTGACCAGGCAGGTGCTGGGATCTTGATCCTGATCTCACGCCGGTTGTGCAAACCTCAAGATATTAGATGGGCTGAAGTTTCGGTTGGAAGACTTGCGCATGTCCAGCTGCGCTTTCCACAACGCTGCTTTGACATCCTTGCTGGGTATCAACACACCAGCACATCAAGCAGACAACGACAGGCAGATAGGACGGCTTGGTGGAATTGTCTTGATCGCTATCTTGGCACTTTGCCTCGACGGAATGTTCTTCTACTTGCAGGAGATTTCAACTGCCGTTTAACTGCTGCAAAGGGTCATGTTGGTTGCTCTGAATTTGTGGTGAACTCTGCCATGCGCATGGGCTCACCTCACCCTGACGAAGGCCTGTTCCTTTCAATCGTCAGAGCACACCACTTGGTTGCCTTGAATACATGGTCCTCCAAATTAGGTCCATCCTTCCATGGCTGCAATGGTTGTTCCAGGATTGACTTTTCCTTCACACGTTTCTCCACTGCTGATGGTTGTGCTAGGGATATTCAATACCTAATCAATGCGCCTTTTTTGGAGTGTCCACATGTAGGTCATTTTCCTTTGCTAGGCCAGCTTCGTAAGTTTTGGATCCCACCTCAAGCTGATCAACAAACGGCAGGCATCACCATGCAACAAAGAGATGCGGGCCGACGGGCCTACCTTGACCAGAGCTCGACATGGCAGCGGTTTCTCCATGACTCTGCGCCTGCCATTGAAAGCCACCTGACCCAGGCAGATTCCCATGATCCGGAGCTTATACCTGAACTGCACCACATTGCCAGTAAAGTGTATCAATCCTGCTTTCCGTGTCAACCTTGCCAGATGACCCAGCCTATGGATGGAACGGGACGCTCCCTCATTTTGGACAAGTGGAGGCATCGTGAAAAATGCAAACTGCCTGTATTGCCCACACCACGAAATGTTTTGCGGTCATGGTTTCATTTGGCACGTTTTCAATTACTCAAAAGATCGCACAAGCAGCATGCTTACCAGACTCGAAAACAGGCCTTTGAGACCATCCTTGCACAGGCTCAGACTGCAGCTGACAATCATGACTCCTTTCAGTTATTCAGGGTTAGTAATCGTTTTGCACCTAAGATGTCCAAGCGTCGAATGCAGCTTCGAAATGTTCATGGTAACATTGCGACACCCATGGAAGAACGTGCCATCCTTCATGCCTTTGTTGCCAAAACTTGGACTGGACCCCCCACGGTCCCCAGATGTTGTCCCCATGTCACAGGACTGCCATTTGGACCAGAAGAACTTTTGAGAGCCCTGAGAACGATCCCAATTGCACGTGCGGTTGCTCGTCCATTTACGCCTGGCCTGATCTGGCGCTCACATGCAGACCTGATCATGCCTCACTTGTATCGCATTTTGCAAAAAATTTGGGACTGCCCTCAGCCTGAGGTGCCAGCATGCTGGAAAGATGCATGGCTCCTTCTAATTCCGAAACCGATGAAGCCAGCTTGCACACCGGATGCTTTGCGCCCGCTGGCGCTTCAGGAACCGTTAGGTAAGGCTGTGATAGGACTGGTTGCCCAAATTGCTCTGAAGTGTTCGTTTGCAAAGCTGGCACCTTGGCCTCTTTGGGCTTATTCCCCGGGCCGTTGCGCTCAACATGCCTTGCTTCGAGTCATTGCTCACTGTACAGCCGGCCGTGAACTTGTTGCCTCACAGCGCCCTGCTGTGTTTTCACGCCATCGACAGCTGCCAATGTACCAGATCTGCGGTGCCTTACAGATCTTTATAGATCTCAGCAAAGCTTTTGACAGTGTCTGTAGGCAGGAACTCTTTGGTCGGTTAGATGAAGTTCTGGATAACCCCCAGGTAATCCAAATGCTGGCGCAGTGGCATGAGAACACATCTTACCATGTTGAATCCAATGGTGGCACTGAACCGATTCAGGTTGGGGCTGGCGTCCGCCAGGGGTGCAAGGCTGCACCCTGGTTATTTAATGCCTTTGTTCTGCTGTATTTGTCCGACTTAGCTCATCTGATAGATTGGCAGTGGTTGCAGGCCCACATGAACATCTATGCGGACGACATCCATGCATGTGGGGTTTTCCATGATTTGCCTGGGCTGCATAGGATCCTGTTTTTCTTTGGTCTCATCATGGAAGTTTTGCAAGAAAAAGGCCTCACAATCAACACGGCCAAATCTGCTGCCATCATCACGATGGGGGGGACAAATTTCCGAGCTGCTCGAAAGGACCTGACCACGCGCATCAATGATGGTGAATGGATCAAAATTAAGGGCAGAACCTGCACTTTCACTTTGCCTGTTGTCAAACAAACGAAATACCTCGGCATTGTGGTGGGGTATGCACAGTTTGAAGATGCCACGGTTCGATGTCGTGTCAGCCTTGCCAAAGTTGCTTTTGCTCGTTTAAAGAAGTGGCTCACTGCACGGAGGGGTTTTGCTGCCCGTGAACGACTGCGGCTGTGGACAACTTGTGTTTTCCCAATTCTCACCTATGGCATTTTCACGGCAGGCCTGACCCAACATGGATTGCAATTGCTTCAGCTTACCATGACCTCCATGTTTCGACAGATTCATCATGATCATGCGTTTGTCACAGGTAGGTCTCACACCCAAGCACTGCAATACCACTGCATTGAACCTCCGCTGCTATGGCTATGGAGGGCTGCTGATTCCCTGTTTCGGTCAGTCACCAAGCCACCAGTGCATCCGATCCCCGATGACATTTGCAACCTGTTGGATTGGAGCCCGCTGCAGCAAGTCATTGCCTTTATTTTGCAGACGCATTCCTTAGGCCAGCTTGCTCCAGCGTGCACGATGTCTAATGAGGAGGCCCTTTCTGCACATGAACTTTACTGCCCATTTTGCCAGTTTCAGGCATCGAGTTTGTCAGTGTTGCGCCGACATCTCACTTGTGCACATCAGGTCACCATGTTTCGTAAACATGTCCCCCAGCCTTCTCACTACATGACACACGGTTTGCCACAGTGTGTTTTGTGCGGTCTGAGTTTCACAACATGGAGAAGCTTTCACATACATGTCCAGCGTGGGTGCCAGGTGGACCAGATGGACCATAGAATGGATCGACCTCTTGCTCCCTTTGCTGAGCCTGCCCAGCCTGTGACTCACCAAACACCAGAAACGGTAACACTGCTGTCCCAGACTGACCTTGACAGCATCATGCAGAGGGAATTTGGCCCACGATTGCTGACCTTGCTGCATCAGCGACGATGGTCTGAACTCTTGCATGACCGTGCCAGTTGCCAGTTTCTCTCTCGCAACTGCCTGATCTGTGGGCAATATGTTGGCCGGGCACAGGCAATGCATCACCATGTTCGTGTGGCCCACCACGCCTATGATGCCCTGGTGCTTGCAAAAGCCACCCAGCTGACCAACTTACACAGTGATGAATCACCATGCTCGGCCTGCGGTGTGACTTTTGTCTCCACCCACCTGTGCAATGTCTGGTTTCAGATTGCTGCGTTGATTGTGCATGGACCTCGCCAGACAGCCTCTTTTGCCGATGCACCTGCCCATTTGCAATGTGAAATATGTGGTTTTTCATGTGAGACGGCTCAGATGTTGCATGCTCATTTGCAAAATGAACACAAGCTAGTGAGCTCGGTTTGGCATGAAAGTCGCGACAGTTTCCAAGGGGATCCAGTATGCAATCACTGCCACATGATGTTTCGTACGATGGAAGGGCTCCGGTCCCACATCAACCAGGGTCGCTGCACCAACTTTAATCCAGACCTTTCGACAGCGCCATCAGATGTTTTGGATGTTTGGAAAGATGCGACCTGCAGGGGTGCCATCGAAGAAGTCCTCTCGACAGCTCACAACAAGCTCCGTTTGACGCTCCGCTGCCAATGCTGTCCCAAGAGGTACACGAGATCGGCTGACCTTTCAGCTCATCTACAAGGATCTCACCCTGAGATCTGGAGAATGGCACAACCAGTGGCCTTCCTGTTGGTCCAGCGCTACTATGGCAGTTTGGGCTGCGTTTGCAACCCGTCGTGTGCGGTCCAGCGGCTACAACATGTTTGCTTGCCTTTTTTGCAGCTGGCTATGCAGTTTGTTCGCCTTCCCATGGCTGTTCTGATGCCGGCCAAACAGACCACCACGGAATTGGCCCGTTTTCTGCCTGCACATGTCCCGATGGATTTGAGGCATAACCTTGAACGAGCCTTCCTGCAGTATGACTTGACCTGCCTGTGGACTGATGCCCTGCTGATGGACTCCATGTCCGGCAACTGCTATCTGTGTGGATTGGAACTGCTGCCTGCAGAGCTTGCGTACCACATGCATGAGGCACACCATGGCCTGCACCCTGTGGTCAAATCATATGTTGCACAACTGCTTCCGCATGCACTGAGCCACAGCGATAATGATTGTGCCTGTTTTGCTTGCGGCCAGATTCTCAACACCCCAACTGCTTGCACTGATGCCAATACTGTTGATTCCAGACAAAAGTTGGTTCAAGCACACTTGCGTGCTCAGTGTCCTAGTGTTCTGCAACTTGCCGTGCTGCTCTCCCATATTCACTATGGAGCCACCAGACTGGCAAATGGACAACGATGGGGCACTCCAGCAGATGCTGCAATCCTTCCAGAACCTGGCGCCGCTGTTGGACCCCAGCCTGAAGTTGCAGCCAAATCCAGGAGCTCCCAAGCGCCCAAGAAGAAACCCTGCCGCCACCGAAGCAAACGGCAGAGAACAGCACCCAGGCCACCGACAGGAGACCAATCAAGATCAGCAGAAACTCCTGACCCTGATGGCCAAGCTGCTCTTGCGGATGGATCGCGATCTGCAGGTGATCCAAAGGGAAACGACCTTCATCATCTATTTCAGTTGCAAAGAAGAGGTGGGAGTGCTGCCTTTGCTCCTACAGGCGGCGGACAAATGGCACGATTGTTTCCACGATGGTGCTTGCCAACCCGAACAACTGGTGTTTTTGCAATGCTGCTGCCTACTCCTTGTTTTGGACACTTTTGCTGCTAAGCACATATGAGCCGGCAGTTTGGGGTACACAATGCATCGAGATCATGCAGTTTCTGCTTGATAGTGGACATGCCATCAAATCCCTTGCTACACAGATGTTTTTCCGTGATGTCATGCATTGTTGGGGCCGTGAAGAGATTGGTCAGCTGACCTACTCTGTTTCCCAGCAGGACGCGTCAGAATACGTCCAAACCTGGCTGGGCCTGTTGCAGACTCCAGTGTTTTGTATGGAATGGGAAAAACGTATGAGCGCTGCGGCTGACACTCATGTCATGGACTCCAACCGTGTAGGCACCATGCCACCCTGCTTGAAGTTTGATGACACCGCAGTGCATTCCCCCTGCTGCTCCCTGACAGCCCTTGTGAGCACCTGGCACCAGGTGGATGGCATGCGCACTGCTCTCCTTGCTGCTACACCTTGCCTATGTGTCCACATAGATCGCTGTGTCCTGGGGCCTGATTCCTCAGTCCATAAGTGCACTTGCAAACTGCAGATCGATGAAGAGTGTTATTTTCCTATTTTCCAAGCTGACGGTATTCAGTGTGAATTTCACGGCTACACAGTGGTTGCGGCGATGGCTCACATTGGCTCTGACGGAGCTGGCCACTATCGTGCAGCGCTGAAGATACGTTCCATGGTTCTGGATCAGACACATCCTGTACAATGGTTGGTGACTGACGACTGGCGTCAGCCTTGTGCGGTGTGGAGCCCTGAAACTTGGCTTTTGGAAAACATCACTATGGTATGGCTTGTGAGGACGGACTTGCTGAAGTTGCCGTTTTACCAACCCTCACGAGATTCCAATCATTCATCGGTGGCTGAGCTTTTGCGCTTACTGGCCGAACCACAGACTTGAGGCACAGTTTTGTTTCTCCATTTGTGGCATTTTGCCCATTTTCTTCTCACCGATCCTCAGGGCCAAAAAGATTCCGAGATGGAACCGCCATGTTACAACATGTGGCGTTGGCTGGCATAGACCTTTGCAGCATGAAAAGGCGTGTGCGCAAAAAAACACACACACACACAAGCTCCTTTGCCACCACGAGCGTGGCACCCAAAGCTCTCCACGGAGAAGTAGAGTTCGGATTCGATCAGTGAGACCGCGCGCTCGTTTGCCATTTGCCGTGCCGCCGCTGCTCAGGGATTTCTTTTGCTTATTTTGATTTGGGGCCTGGTTTCTGAACATTCTCACATTTGCTGCATCGCTGGCATATCGTGGAGTTCTCCTCACTCCACCACTGGACAATCAACACGGCCCTCTGGTGGAACGCCGTTTGGATCTGGCTTCTGATACTGGTCAAAGGAGACTTTGACTGCGACATTCTTTTGCAGCTTGGACGGAGGCAGATTGATTTTTCCAGCTTTTTGATTTCTTACCATTGGAACCACCTTTACTGCGGGGTTGGCTCCCGACAACATCACTCTGGCCTGGTGGGTTCCTGGAGCAATCATAATTTTTGGACAGATTTCAAGTTGCGATTTTCAGATCCTCTTGGGGTGGGCTCCCAGACACTGACTGGCCCGATTGACATTTTATTGGACGGCGCGACAAACTACATTGACAGAGGCGCTGACACCTCAATTTCAGGCACGGGGAGCTCCCCACAATTTGAGACCCTGCAGTGGCACAATTTGGATAATTTGGACAATACCAGTTTGGAAGCACCGGACAGCCAACCTCGGATCCTCTCACCACACTGCGGAGTAGGCTCCCGGAACTCTAATACTGGCCTGGTGACGATCCCTGGTTGGTTTGGTTGGCAACATTACAACCATCCTGAAGTTTTCTGGCTTGCAACAACACCTCTTTTTCTGCGGGGTTGGCTCCCGATAACAACACTGACTGGCCTTGAGGTGTCGCTGTTTTTCTTCGACATTGTTTCATACATTTGGTTTGAATTTTTACTCCAACACTCCCTTTTATTTCCAGGTGCAAACGTAGCAAACAACTCAGCACGCAGTGGGGTGGGCTCCCGATTTTACCTTTCTGGCCCAGTGGAGCAGTACAAGCAAGGGGTGGGCGCCCTGACTGAACGTCCCAACACTGGCTTTTCTGCGGACCCGACAATCAGGTACATTGCAGTTCCTGCTGTTTCTCCACAGATTGACCAGCACAGCACGCGACAGTTTGCACTGCATTTCCATCCTGCTTTTGCGGAGACGCTCTCCAGCAGCTGCTTTTGGTGGCTGAGCCGACAAGACTATTCTTCTTGGCTGAACTGGGGGTGGGCTCCCCACAATTGGCTGGCCCTGGATATAATACAATTTCAGAATTTTCCACGGTGGTTTTTCATCTCTCTGGTTTGTACATTTATTTTACATATTGCATTTCAATCATTTTGGCACAGAGCATTTGGCACCATTCACAACAGTTTTTCCGGGAAGCACCCCTGCTGGCTTGTGTGGCCCTTGGGTCCCTTCTCTGGACGCTGGATTTCTGAACCAAGAACAAAGCGCGGACATCAACTTTCAGGTGGTCACACTGGCACGGGTTCGAACGCTCCAACGACGTGGAAGCCCCCTTTTGGTGGCAAGTCTGGTCCCAAGTCCAGACCCAGTACTGCTTTTGGAAGGAGGACAAGAAGTCTCACACTTCTGATTTTTGCACTTATAATGACCAACATCATGCAGCACTGGAGGAGCGAGGGTTGTGGCTCAGCCATGGGAGCCACTGGAGTTCCAACAGACTCCACACCAGTTCTCATCAGGGGAACAAAGCAACATGGCAGGCGGCCCACAATGTGCGACAGCACGTCAATGAGGCTTGAAACAGCTACACAGGAGAGATCAAGGGTTGAAAAACGCAGTTTGAATAGGGCCTACAGGCGCTCACTTCATCAAGGAGTGGCATGGTACAAGGGTAAGCAATATGTTCCAGCAGAGTTTGAGAGGATGGGATGCGCTCACACCTCACCTCCTGACCTCACCAAAGCTCTCTCCACCCACTTGCAACGAGACTGGCAGCGATGCAACCATCATCATGCTGCCAAACGACGTTTGACAGTTTGGCAATGGAACTGTGGCGGCATTTCTGCTGCCAGGCTGGACGAAGTGAAGGCCTGGCTTGTTTTGAACCACGTGACCATCGCAGTCTTGGTGGAGACCAGGTTGACCTACGATGCCTTTTGGACCGATCCACATTGGCATTGCTTGCACACAGGCGAGGGACCACATAGGGGCAAAGGGATCATGATACTTATTTCTACATCTCTCTGCACAGCGGCTGACATCAGCTGGCAGTTCCCTGATAGTGGAAGACTTGCACATGTGCGGTTGACTGGCCCAACGAGACCTATTGATATTGTTGCATGTTACCAACACACCTTTCAGGCCAACACAGCCTGCCACAAGGCTCGCTCACAGTGGTGGACTCAGCTTGAACAAGTATTGACGGGCATCCCAAACAGGCACAATCTGATACTTCTTGGGGATTTTAACTGTTCTGTTGATGCCTCCCCCAACAATACAGGTACCCAGGTGTTTGCATGGCATGGCCAGAACATTACCGGACCTGCTCACCCTGACCAATTTAGATTCTTACAACTCTTGCGTCAGTTTTCTTTGGTGGTGCTCAATTCTTGGTCGGCCACATTAGGTCCAACGTATGTGCATGGACAGAAGGCCAGCAGAATTGACCACATTTGCGTGCGCCAAATGTACGCTGATGGGGAGGCCCGCAATGTCAGCTATTTGTGGCAATCTCCCTTCCTTGAGCAAACAGATGTGGGACATGTACCGATGATGTGCACCATTGCCAAGTACTGGATTCCTGCTTTTGAACGCCACAAGATTCAGACAGTTACCATGCAACAGAGACGCGAGAGTCGACAGGCCTATGTGGATCAAACTCCCACCTGGCAGAGATTCACGCAGCAGACCCAGCATGCTATTACGCAACACCTTGCAACTGCCACACATGATGCCGACAGTGTGATGGACCACATGCACCAGACAGTCATGGAGACCTTTTGCACTCATTTTCCCAAAGGACAACAGCCGCGCTCGACTCCACCTTGGATGACGGCTCTGCCAACCATCCTCAACAAGTGGGAGCATAGGCGACGCATGCAGAGGCCTGGTTTTTCCACCACCAAAAATATCTTCAATAGATGGTATCATGCAATACAGTTTGCAAGATTGAAACGTTTTCACAGGAAACTGGCCAAACAGATCAGACAAAACCAGTTTAATGAAATTGTGCAAGAAGCGGCAACTGCTGCCAATCGACATGACACACACACAGACTGTTTTCTCTGATTAACCGTTTTGCCCCCAAACAACCCAGAAAAACAATACAGTTGCGTAATCATGCAGGGCAAATGGCCAACCCAGTTGAAAGTGCGGCGATTCTGACCCAACATGTCAGAGAAGTTTGGGATGGACCTTCCCACATGGACATCAGTTTTTCACATGCTCCAGGTGTGCCTTTTACTGTGAAGCAATCAGGGCCACCGCCAGACCATATGCCCCTGGCATTGTCTGGCGACAAATTGCACCATTTCTTGCACCATTGCTGTATTCCCAACTTGAGGTTTGGTGGGCTACCACCCCCCCCAGATACCGTCGTGTTGGCGTAATGGATGGCTATTTTTCATTCCTAAACCCTCCAAGCCCCCAGTTTCACCGGCCAACTTGCGGCCATTGGCCTTGCAAGAACCGCTTGGTAAGGCGGTGATAGGGCTTTTGATTCATTTAGCCATGACTGAAGCATATGAGCATATGGTGCAATTTCCTATTTTTGCATATATGACTGGCAGATCCACCATGGATGCAATTCGAAGGGTATGCATGCACTGTGCTGATGTGAGGAACCTTCTCCTCCAGCAAAGGGCAACGCCACATTCCAGAGCCGCTGGAATTCCTAGGCATAAACTGTTTGGGGGGTTACAAATTTGCCTAGATCTCAAACGCGCCTTTGATAATGTGAATCGACGTAAATTATTTGCTCGTTTGCACAGCCTTGGCATCAGCACAGCACTTGTCCAATTGCTCACAACCTGGCATGAAGCGTCATCATACGTGCTGCAATTAGGGGAAACAGAAATGGCACTCCCGATTGGACGTGGAGTGAGACAAGGATGTAAGGCCTCTCCTGGCCTCTGGAACTGTTTTCTTGTTCTTTTCATGCATGACTTACTCCAATTTCTTCCCTTTCCTGGCTGCAGACTCACTTGACCATGTATGCAGACGATTGCCATGTAGGAGCCACGTTTGTCAGCTTGGCAGAATTCACTGATTTTCACAAGGCATTGGGAATTCTTTTCTCCACGCTGCAATCGATGGATATGGAAATTAATCCCCAGAAGTCTGTGGCAATTTTGGAAATGAAAGGTTCTGCCAGCCGTGCGACACGTAGACGTTTCATCAGCAAAGACCGACATGGTGAACACTTGAAAATCATGGTGCCAGGGCGTCCTGACGTCTGCATCCCAATTCAGAAGAACACCAAATATTTGGGCGTGATCATCTCATATCAACAGTTTGAAGATGCCAGCCTACAACACAGGATGAGTCTTATGCATGTTGGCTTCAGAAGATTGCAGCGGTGGCTCACTGGAAAGCATGGTTTGACTACCTCACAAAGATTTATGCTTTGGAGAACTTGCATTTATCCAATTTTCAGTTACGGGATCTTTGCAACAGGCTTGGCCAAGCAAGGCATCAGCAAGGCAAACACCCAACTGACCATTATGATGCGCAAGTTGACCCATGACCATTCCTTTTTGACCAGACGCACCAACCATGAAGCTTTATTTTTGCACCAACTTCCTACCCCGGCGCAATTGCTTTTTGGCACTGCAGCGGGATTGCTGAGGACGCATCAAGATCAACATGCACAACTTTTGACACATGATGTGACACATTCAATTCATTGGCATCATTTACCTGACCTCATGACCCAACTTCAACATTTGCAGGCCACTGCTACTTTGGAGACATCCTTGCCTCTGAACTTGGAGGCAGGCACCTCCTTCTTTCAGTGCGCCAAGTGTGATTTCTGCACCATGGATGTCAGTGCCTTCAGACGCCATTGTACGACTGCCCATGGACATGCCATGTACCGCACACACCATGTGGATCCAGCTGCCCATGCTGATAATGGATTGCCCACATGCAAACATTGCTCCAAAGCCTTCACCACATGGCGGGGTTTCAGAACACACATAGAACGTGGATGCCAGGCCTTGCTGCTTGGACCTGCACCTTACGGAGCTGACACAGATCCACTGAGAGCACATCTAGGCACCTTACGACCAATGAACTCACAGGCTGCTGACGCAGCTGCGCGTGGCCTGAGACTGATCACTGCAGATGAATTGCACAATCTCAAGCAGCAGGACTTTGGCCCCAGACTGCTACACCTGATTGCGGAAAGGAATTGGGAACAACTGGCAACTGACCAGGCGGCTTGCCGATATCTTTCCAGCCGCTGCGTGATCTGTTCATTTCAGTTCTCAAGATGCCAGGAACTTCATCAACACTTTCGGCTGCAGCACCCAGAACTATGGGAGCACGCTCCCCAGAAGGCGATTCAGCTCACGAACATTTACAGTGATGAGCCACCATGTGGATGTTGCGGTGCGTTGTTTCGCACACATTCCTGTCCCACCTGGTCACAGATTGCTGTCTTGCTGGTGAATGGAGCGGGACTGGACGCAGTGGACCTAACACCATTGACTGAGGAACGACACCGTTGTGAACTCTGTCTTATCTGGTTTTGCACTACAGCTGCATTGGTCCAACACCTTCAGGCTTCACATGGACTGCAGGGGCTGAGTTTTGTTGAAAGTCGTGACGCTCTTGACAACACCACAGCATGCGCACATTGTGGACTTTTGTTTCAGTCGATGTCTGGCTTGAAGTCCCACATAGTGCAGGGCAGATGTGAGCACTTCAATCCCAACGCTTCAGCAGAGACGATGGAGATCGATGAGCTTTGGCGCCAGGCATGTTTGGAGGGCAAATTGATGGAGGTCCTTGCACCACCACACAACAGAATGAGACTGACCATCGTATGCCAGGCTTGTGGCAAGGGTTGCAAGAGGGCAGCAGACCTTTCACTCCATCTCCAAACCTCACACGCCAGGCTCTGGCGCCAATCAGAAAGACTTACGATGATTTTGGTTGATGCCCTGTATCAACAACGTTGCTATTGCAACCCACAGGTTGGCACCAAACGTGGCTCACATGTATGCCTGCCCTTCAGGCAGATTGCCATGAGCTACCACCGCATGGGAACAGAGATCTTTGCACCTACGGTGATCACAGACAACACGCTGAAGGACGTGCTTTCTGACAAGCTCCCCAGAGAAATCAAATACAGACTTGAACAGGCGTTGGTGCACAGAAGCTTTGCAAATGTTTGGCAGGACCCTGCTATCCTACAGATGCTACGAGGCCAATGCATCTTCTGCGGTGACTTCCTTGCCACCTCAGATTTGGCGCTCCACCTGCGCGAGGAGCACAACTGCAGACATGAGATGTTTTTATTCTACATGGAACAGTTTTTGCCTGTGATGCATGCCCTGTCACCTGAGGGATACCAATGCCCTTTGTGCCTTTTGATTTTCAACTTGCCAGCTGAATTGCGACCAGATGAAACCCTCGCTGACAGAGTGGTTTTGGCTCTTTCCCATCTCAGAGGATCGTGCCCCTGCTTGATCCAGGTAGCACTTCTGTTTGGATCTTTGCTGAACGGTGGCAGCTTGCACCATGGAACCATTAGAGCTCACAGCCTCAGCACAGATGGTCGAGGCGTTCCAGCATCTGGCTCCCCTGTTCCAGGTGAAGGACAAGGACCTGACGCTGCAAGCCAATCCACGGAAAGCCAAGTCCAGACGCAAAGAAGAGCCAAACAGCCAAGACTCGAAAGAGGACGTGGACATGCCAAACGTCAGCACAGCACCGACAATGCAGCTGCTTCGCACGCTGACACAACTGGTGGTGCGTCACGATCAAGAGTTGCAGGATTTGAGAAAGATGGATCAATTCATTCTTTTTTTGAATCCAGAACCAACAGGTGCGCTTCACATCCTGCTTCAGGAGTCAGCCCAATGGAAGAAATCCATGGAGGAGGGGTCTACATCATTGAAGATGCCACTCCGGCAACACCTCATGAAGGCGCTGCTGAACGCCATGATGACCCGAGCAGGCCAGATTGTGGAGAGCAAGGACACGGAGGGCCTCTTCACGACATCACTGCAGAAGGGAGTGATCCTGGCAGATCGCAGCTTCCCTTTTCATCGATGGGACCCAGCCTCCAAACAGCTGACCATAGACAAGAAGCAGCCAGTCAGTGCAGCCAAGATGAAGCAGCACTTGGAGGAACTATTGGAGATGCTGACCGACCCAGCCATGGTGATCAGATTTCATGCACTGAGCCAGAGCAAAGACCAGAACTCCAAGGCGGTGCCCTGGAGACTCCAGATCAATATGAGAACCAACAGACCCTACGAACTCCTCCATCACCTTACCCACAATGCCATATGGATGACAGTGGGGGCCTCGATGAAACAGCACAATCAGCAGCAGACCCCCCTTGCCACGGCCCTGCAGACCATGATGGGCCAACCGAAACCCAAGGGCCGGGGCAAGGGGCTGAAGGGGCTGAAGGGCACACCAGCCAAACAAGAGAGCTGAGTCCTGCGCTCATGGCAGACATGACCAAGAATCTGAGCATCATGTGCATGGCCAATGACAGGAACTGGTGCTACGGCAACAGCACTGCCTACTCATTCCTGTGGACACTCTTGTGCCTCAATTGCCATGAGACTTCTCTTTGGGGTTGGCAATCTTCTGCGCTGATTGATTTCATCCAGCATCATTCGACGCCTGTAGTGCTGAAGAATATCGATTGGTTTAAGCAGATTTTGCTTGATTGGGGCATTTCCCAAACTCAGCAGGACAGTGCAGAATGTGCGCAGCACCTGCTGAATTGGCTTCAACCGCAAGCTTTTGACATGCGTTGGGAAAGAAGATTGGACACGGAGCATGGCTTACATGTGTTTGACCATAGCACCTCACATACTCCAATTTTGCTGCCATTTGCACGAGAACATCATGTTTGCGGCACTTGCAAGTTGACAGATTTGATCGTGACCTGGATGCAGGAGCAATCCATGTGCACAGCGCTCGTGACTGCGCCCCCCTGCATCTGCCTGACCATTGATCGATTTCATCAAACAGGCTGTGGCACCATTGAACGCAATGTCAGTGCCATTGATTTGGAGGCAGAGGTTGAGATTCCTGTCTTTACAACTGGATTGGAATGCGACATGCTAGGATACATTGTGGTAGCTGCCATTGCACATTTAGGCCAAGACAGATCAGGGCACTGCCGAGCTCTGTTGAAGATCCAACCAGGGGTCACCACTGCAGCTCAGCCGATTGCCTGGCTGTTGACAGACGATGAACAAAAGCCGGCCCCTGTCTGGCAGATTCCAGCATGGTTCCAGACACATGCGACAGTGGTTTGGGCCGTCAGAACTGACTGCCTTAGGCTGCCCTTGTATCAACCAGAGAATGGCACTTCCTCTGAGCCCAGCAACACCAATGATGCATCACATGTGGATCCTGTGACGGCACCTGAGACAGCCCTGATTCATTTGCTCCAAGCCCAACCGGGTGTTGGCACAGAAGAGTGAAGGACTTTGCAAAACCAATCAGCTCAAGGATGGACCAGAAGTTTTATTTTTCCCATCATTTTAACTTTTCACCCTTTCTCCAGCGTTTCATGCGGCCTCAAAGCTTCCATTGACGGAACCAACGAAACAGTTGAGAGGCTGGCACTAACCTTTAAGGCAGTTGCAAAAAGGTGTGTAGGAAAAAACACACACACACACAGGTCACGCATCACACATCGTGGATCAGAAGCGCACGCACACATCACACATCTCGCATCGCACATCACACGCGCACAATGCACACACACACATGCATCACACGCCATGCGTCACAAATCACGCACACATTACATCACACTGAACATGTTATTTACACAGATTGCACACATCACGCAAATCACGCACATTACACATATCACACATCACACACATGGCACACACAGACATCACACACATGGCACACACACACACAGACATCACACACACACATACATCGCATACACAACACGCACGTAGACTCATCATGCACATCACGCACATCACGCACATCACACTTTCGTGCACACCATGCACATCATGCACATCATGCACATCATGCACATCATGCACATCACGCACATCATGCACATCATGCGCATCACCAATCACTCATATACATCACGCGCCACAAATCACATATCTCACATCACACATGACACACACACACACATCACACGCATCACGCACATTATACACACATACACATGACACACACACACACACATCACACACATGACACGCTCACACACATCACACGTGACAATTACACTGACATCAAACACAAACAAACAAACAGACAGACAGACAGACAGACAGACAGACAAACAAACAAACAAACAAACAAACACACAAACAAACAAACAAAGAAACAAACAAAGAAACAAACAAAGAAACAAACAAAGAAACAAACAAAGCAACAAACAAAGAAAGAAAGAAAGAAAGAAACAAACAAACAAAAACAAACAAACAAATCACACACGGATCACACACGGATCACACACACACACATCACACACATCACACACACACACATCACACACACACATCACACACATCACACACACACACATCACACACACATCAAACACACATCACACACACATCACACACATCACACACACAGACACACATACACACCACACACACACATCACACACACACACATCACACACACACACACACATCACACACACACACATACCACAACATATCACACACATCACACACACATCACACACACACACATCACACCACACACACATAAGCACGGATCACACACGGATCACACACACGGATCACACACGGATCACACACGGATCACACACGGATCACACACGGATCACACACGGATCACACACGGATCACACACACACACACATCACACACACATCACACACATCACACACATCACACACATCACACACACAGACACACAGACACACAGACACACAGACACACAGACACACAGACACACAGACACACAGACACACAGACACACAGACACAAACACACACACACATATCACACACACACACACACATCGCACACACACACATCACGCACACATCACGCACACATCACACACACACACATCACACACATCACACACATCACACGCATCGCGCACATCGCACGCATCGCGCGCATCACACACATCACACGCATCTCACGCATCTCACGCATCTCACGCATCACACACACACACACATCACACACATCACACACATCACACACATCACACACACATCACACGCATCACACGCATCACACGCATCACGCGCATCACACGCATCACACGCATCACACGCATCACACGCATCACACACATCACACGCACATCACACACACACGCATCACACGCATCACACGCATCACACGCATCACACACGCATCACACACGCATCACACACGCATCACACACGCATCAAACACGCATCAAACACGAATCACACACGCATCACACACGCATCACACAGGAATCACACGCGCATCACACGCGCATCACACGCGCATCACACGCGCATCACACGCGCATCACACACGCATCACACGCGCATCACACGCGCATCACACGCGCATCACACGGGCATCACACGCGCATCACACGCGCATCACACGCGCATCACACACGGATCTCACACGGATCTCACACGGATCTCACACGCATCTCAAACGCATCTCACACGCATCACGCGCATCACACACGCATCACACACGCATCACACACGCATCACACACGCATCACACACGCATCACACACGCATCACACACGCATCACACGCGCATCACACAGGCATCACACACGAATCACACGCGCATCACACGCGCATCACACGCGCATCACACGCGCATCACACGCGCATCACACGTGCATCACACGCGCATCACACGCGCATCTCACACGGATCTCACACGGATCTCACACGGATCTCACACGCATCTCACACGCATCACACACGCATCACACACACACATCACACACATCACACACATCACACACATCACACACATCACACACATCACACACATCACACACATCACACGCACATCACACACATCACACATGACACGCATCACACACATTGCAGCATTGCACGCATCATGCGCCAGACACATCACACATCACACATCACAGAGCACGCATCGCACATTACACACTGAACTGCGCACCCGTCACTCTTCACACATCACACACACATACATCACACATAAGACTTCCACACATCACACGCAGACATACATTACACATCACATTTCGCATGTACATCGCGCATCACAGGCTCATTGCAAGTCGCAGGTTCGTTACACATCACACATCGCACATCACACATCACACACACACACACATGTCACACACATGTCACACACATGTCACACACACACACACGCATCACATACACACACACAGACATCACACACATCACACAGATCCACACATCGCACTTCACACATCACGCATCCAACAGCACACATCCACACATGCACACACCCAAACTCCCAAACACACACGCATCACACCTCACACATCACACACACACACACATCGCACATACACGCACATTTAGGGACTTTCGCGCACATACGCCCACATACACGCACATACACGCACATACACGCGCATACGCGCACATACACGCACAAACATGCACATCACACATGACACCGCACACCTCACACGCACAAATATTACACATCACACTTCCCACATCCCACATGCCACATCATGCATCACACATCACACATCACAGGCACACGAGAATATCACACATACCGCATCCCTCCTCCCACATCACGCAAACCAGACACGTCAGACCCATCGCACGAAGCACATAAATCACACATCACACATCACACATCATACATCACACATCACACACACATGAGACACGTGAGACACATGAGACACATGGCGCAAACACACACACACATGACACACACACACACATCACACACATCACACGCATCACACACACACACATCACACACATCACACACACATACACACCACACACCACAAAAATCACACATCCCACACCTGCACAACCGCACAGCCACACATCCACGCATCACACACACACACACACTGCACATCACACATTATTCATACTTATTCATCACACATCGCACACACCACACATCACACATCACCCATCACACATCACACATTGCCATTCACACATCGCGCATCACACGTCACACACTTGCAGACATCACACACGTCACACACATCACACATCGCACATTGCACATATCACGCGCACTCATACATCACACATCACGCACACATTACATCACACGGCGCACATTACAGTACACACAGTGCACACATCACGCAAATCATGCACATTACGCATATCACAGATCACACACACACACATGACACACATACATCACACGGCACACGCACATCACACACACACACATCACGCACATCACGCGCATCACGCACATCACGCACATCACGCACATCACGCACACATCACGCGCTACACATCACGCGCTACGCATCACATCGTCTCACATAGCGCACATAGCCGCACATTGCCGCACATAGCCGCATATCCACACACCACACACCCACACATCGCCGCATCAGCATATCAGCACATCCACACATCACGCATCCACACACGCACACATGCACACACACACACACACCCACACACCCACACAGACATCACACATCATACATCAAACATTCAACAGTGCACATCGCACATCCGCACATCCAGACACATCCAGACACATCCAGACACATCCAAACCCATCTACTAGACATATCACACATATCACACATATCACTCATATCACACATATCACACATATGACAAATTTCACTGCACACATCATGACACTTCACCCATCGCCCATCACACATCACCAATCACACATGAGACACACACACATATGAGACAGACACACACACAGCACACATCACAAATACATCGCACACATCACGCGCATCAGACATATCACACATTACACGCACACACCACGCGCACTCATACATCACACATCACACATCGCACAAAGGACAACACACATACATCACACGTCACACATCACCCGGCACAGATCCACACATCCACACACCCACACAGCCACACGTCCTCAGTTCCGTACACCCGCAAAGTCTAGACATCCACACGCCCACACATCATCAGCTCCGTACACCCAGGCATCCACACGTCCACGCATCTCCCGCGTCACACACATCAGACCCATCACACAGCGCACATCAAACAGCGCACGTCACACGTCCACACTTCACACAACACGCAGCCACACGTCACACATCGACACATCCACACACTTTCACGCACATGCACACACATCCACAGACATCCGCACACACACACACACACATTCGCACACACGTCCACACACGCACACACACACACATCCACACACGTCAACATACATCAGCGCACATCCACACATCCAAACAGCACCCATAACCCATTACCCATCAGACACCACACATCAAACATCACACCTCACAACTCACACACACACACACACACCGCAACACACATCCCACATCCCACATCGCACATCACACGCGTCACGCATCCACACATCTACGCATCTTGCATCACACAGCAGACATCACACGTCACATATCACACATCACACATCGGACATCCCACATCGCAAACATCCACACGCCCACACATCACAAATCACACATCCAGGCATCCACACAGCACACCTCACACGCATCACGCATCACGCATCACACACACACAACTATCACATATCTAGCACACATCAGACATCACTCACCAGAAACACACACACACACCTCACATCACACATCACACACACAGAGATGCATCACACATCCTACATCACACATGTCACGCATTTACACATCTACACATCTACACTCCACACATCTCGCATCACACAGCAAACATCACACATCTCACATCACACATTGCACACATCCACACGCCACACATCACTCATCCACGCATCCAAACATCACACGTCACCCCCCAAATACGTACCACACATCCAACGCACATCCATCACACACCCATCGCACATCAGACACCAGAGACCGCACATCACACATCACACGCGCATACATCAAACATTGCACTTTACACGTACATAGCACTTACACGCACATCACACATTACACGTACATCGCAGTTTCATTACACATCGCACATCGCACGTCACACATCACACAGACAACACCCGCATCACCCACATCACGCACATCCCGCACATCACACACACACACATCACACACACACACATATCAAATACACGACCCACCACACATCCCACATCCCACATCACACATCGCACATCAATCATCATTCATCACACAACGCTCGCACATACATCACGCATCACACGCCACACATCACACACACCCACGCACACATCACGCGCATCACACGTATCACACAAACACATCCCACACGTCCCACGCACCCCACATATCGCAAACATATATACATCACACGTACATCACGCATGCATACACCCACAGGTCCACACCTCCAAACATCCACGCACACACACACACATCCACACACACACACACGCACACCCACACACACACACACATCACACATCACAAACCCCACATCCCAAGTCAAAGACAGACATACATCACATTACACGTCTCGCGCCGCACATCGCACATCGCACATTACGCATCCAACATCGCACATCACACACCATCCATCACCCATCACTCAACACCCATCACCCATCACGCGTCACGCATCACACATCATGCACCCACACATCCTCACATCACGCTTCCGCGCGTCCACCCACCCTTCATCACACATCAGATATCCCCCGTTACAAACCACCCATCTCGCACACATACATCACACATCACACGCCACACGCCACACATCACACACGCAGACACATCAGACACATCAGACACATCAGACACATCAGACACATCAGACACATCAGACACATCAGGCACATCCCGCATCACACACCGCACTTCACTCATCACTCATCACGCAGCACGCGCGCATACATCACACATCACACGCCGCACATCACACACATCACACATACACATGGGTACGCACGTCACAAACATCACACAGACACAACGCACATCACACATATCACACGTATCACACATGTCACATATCACACATATCACACATGTCACATATCACACATATCACACATATCACACATACAACACATCACGCATACAGCGCATCAAACGGACAACACAGCACATTTCAACGCATCAAACACACACACACGCACACACACACCGCACACATCATACATCCACACGGCCACACATTCACACATTCATATCCACAGATCCGTGAATCCACACACCACACATCACACATCACATATCAGACATCAGACATCAGACACGAAACATCACACATCAGACACAAACATCACACATCACACGCCGCACATTGCACATCAGGCACCCCACATCACATATCACACATCGCAAACCCCACATCCCAAGTCCAAGACATACATGCACCACACATCATAATCATCGCGCGCACATCACACGTGACACGCCGCGCATCCTATATCGCAGATCACACATCAGGCATCGAACATCACACATCACACATCGCACCTGACCTGTCACACACACATCATGCATCACACATCACAAACCCCACATCAAAAGCCAAAGGCACAGAAACATTGCACCTCGCACAACAGCCATGACACATTACACATCACAGATCGTTCATCGCACAAACACACATAAATCACAAATCACATGCATCACACATTCACACGTTCACAAGCCCACAGATCTGCAGATCCTTACACCCACGCGTCCGCACATCACACATCTTCAGATCCAGGAAACTACACATCCACATATCCAAACACACACACAAACACGCTTGCATCCACACAGGCATCACACATCACATCACACATCGCACATCACACATCGCACCTCACACATCCACAGCTTACACACACACACAGGCACGCGTACATCACACATCTCATTTCACATGTACATCGTGCATCGCAGGCTCATCACGCGCCGCATGTTCATTACACACTGCACATCACACATCACACACATCACACGCATCACACACATCCACACATCACACGTCACGCATCCAACAGCACACATCACACATCGCACATCGCAACACCACACACATCCACACATCCACGCATCCACGCGTCCACACATCCACTCATCCACACATCGACACATCACGCATCACACCTCCACACATACCAACATCCACACACCCACGCATTGCGCGCAACACATCCACACATCCACACATCTCCGATCTCCACGCCTGCACATCTACACATCTACACATCTAAACATTCACACATTAACACATCCACAAAGTTACACGTCCACAAACCCACACATCCGCACATCCACTCCACCACGCATCCACTCCACCACACATCCACTCCACCACTCCACCACTCCACCGCTCCACCACTCCACCACACATCCACGCATCACGCATCACACATCCACAAAGTCACACATCTACACATCTACACATCTACACATCTACACGCCACACATCCACACATCCACACATCCACACACCCACACATCCACACATCACGCATCCACAGATCCACACATCACACATCCACACATCCACGCATCCACACGTCCACGCATCACACATGACACATCCACACGTCTTCACGCCACACATCCACGACACATCCACGACACATCCACGACACATCCACACACATCCACACACATCCCCCTGCATACACACACACACATCCACACACACACACATCGACACACACACACACACATCCACACTCACATCCACACACATCAACACACATCAGCACACATCCACACATCACCCATCACCCAAAACCAATCGCACATCAAACATCAAGCATCACACATCAGACATTACACACGCATACATTACACATCCAAGCAACAACACATCACACACACGCAGGTGCATGACATTTCACACGTACATCACACATCACCGTTGTATCGCACATCACGCACACTTCCACAGCTACATCCGCACATCCACACATCAGAGTCATCACGCATCACACATCCACGCATCCAGACATCACACATCACCCCCCCAGACGTATCACACACATCCATCGCACGTCCATCACACAGCACACAACAGACATCACGCATCAGAAACCCACGTACAAACAAATATCACACATCACGCATCAGACATCACACATCACACACACATCAAACATCAAACTTTACACGTACATCACACATCACCGCTTCATTGCATATCGCACATCGCACATCGCACGTCACACACATCACACACACACACATGCGTCACACACACATCACACACATCACACACATCACACACATCACACACATCACGCATCTTGCGCATCTTATGCATCCTGCACATCTTGCATATCTTGCACATCTTGCACGTCTTTCACGTCTTGCAAATCTTGCACATCTTGCACATCTTGCACATCTTGCACATCACACACACGGGCACATCACACACACACAATTCACGCACACCCACATCTCACACATCAGGCATCTACACACCCAAACACCCACACATCCAAACACACCCACACACATACGCATCCACACACACATTACACATCACACATCACAAACCCCATATCCCAAGTCGAAGACATTCATACACCACACATCACAATCATCACACACACACATCACACGTGACATGCCGCACATTACACACCCACACAGCCATACATCCGCACATCACGTATCACAGATCACCCATTGCCCGTCACTCATCGCGCATCACGCATCACACATCGCACAACCACACATCACACATCCACATATCCACACATCCACGCAACCTTCATCACACGCCACCCATTACCCAAAACACATCACCCATCAGACAGACACACACATATATATATATATATATATCACGCATTTTACGGCAGACATCACACAAATCACACACACCACCCACATCACACGCACCCACATCACACACACATCACATACATCACGCACCGCACATCCCACATCCCACATCACACATTGCACATCACTCATCACAGAGCACGCGGCACACAAGACGCACACACACACACATCACACATCACACGCCGCACATCCACACATCCACACATCTGCGCGTCACACATTACACATCCACAGGTCTACGGGCACGACGCATCCACACCTGCACACATCCACACATCACGCATCCAAAAAGCCCCGCACACACACATCAAAACAAACCAATATGTCCACACACCCACGCACATCACGCGCATCACACATATCTTATTGCACATCACACGCCACACATCACACGCCACACATCATGCACACATCACGCACGCATCGCGCACCCATCACACCGGTCACACCCATCACACTTCACACACACACAATTCAAACAAGCACGCGCACACATCACACACATCATACACACACATGACACACACACACGCACATTGCACACATCACACTTATCACACCCTTCATAACATCCCACATCCGCACATCCACACCTCTCACACTTCCACACACATCCACACATCCGCACATCCACACCTCTCACACGTCCACACACATCCACACATCCGCACATCAACACATCCACACACCCACACATCCACACATCACGCATCACACATCCACACACCACGCATCACACAGCACATCCCACATCGCACATCATGCATCACACATCACCCGTCGCACATCACACACTGGACTGGCCACACATCACACATCAAGAATTGCACGCAAACACATCAGATATCACACATCCACACATCCACTTGAACACAGTGTGTGATGTATGGATGTGTGGATGTGTGGGCGTGTGGGTGTGTGGGTGTGGGGATGGGTGGTTGCGCGGATCTGCGGATGTGTGGTGCGTGATGTGTGGATGTGTGGATGTGTGGATGTGTGATGTGTGTGATGGTTGATGGGTAATGTGTGATCTGTGGATGTGTGATTCGTGATTTTTGATGTTTAGTGCGTCATCTGCGACGCGTGGTGTGTGATTTATGTGTGTGTGATGTGTGATGTGTGATGTGTGAGATGTGATGTGTGGTGCATGATGCGTGATGTGTGTGTGTGCGATGTGCAATGCGTGATGTGGTGTGCGATGCGTGTGTGATATGTGATGTGCGATGCGTGATCTGTGGTGTATGAGTGCCTTTGACTTGGGATATGGGGTTTGCGATGTGTGATGTGTGATGCCCGTGTGTGGATGCAAGTGTGTGTGCGTGGATGTTTGGATATGTGAATGTGTGGATGCCTGGATCTGAAGATGTGTGATATGTGGATGTGTGATGTGTGTGATGTATGTATGTGTGTGTGTGCGATGGGTGGTCTGTGATGTGTGATGTGCCATGGTTGTTGTGCGATGTGTGATGTATTTTCGTCTTGGAATTTGGACGTGGGGTTTGTGATGTGTGAGGCGTGATGTGTGCGATGTGTGGCGCGTGCGATGTGTGATGTGTGATGTCGGATGCGCGATGCCACACATCACACATCACACATCAACGCGCATCCGTACATCCACAAATCCACACATGACGCGCCCATACATTCAAGCATCCACACATCCACACACCCATAGGTCCACACATCCACACATCACTCATCACACGTTGAGCATCACACATCACACGCACACACAGATGCGTCACACATCCCACATCCCACATCTCATGCGTGACACATCACACATCTACACATTTTGCACCACACAGCGAACGTCAAACATCACACATTAAAACTTGCCATCGCACGCATCCACACATCCAGACGTCACAGGCATCACACACACACACGCATCCAGACATCGCACATCACACCCATCACCCATCACACACATCCGTCACACATCACACATCAGACATCATGCATCAGAAACACACAGGCGGGCATCACACATTGCACACACACACACAACACACACACATCACAGTTCATTGCGTCGCAGGTCAGATATCACACACACACACACTCTTGCATCCACATACACACGCACACACGCATCACACATCACACATCACAAACCCCACATCCCAAGTCGAAGGCATTCATACATCACACGTCCCACTCATCACTCACATCACGCGCATCACACACATCACAAATCACACGCCGTACATCACAAACCGCACATCACACATTATGCATCTCACATCGCATATCACACACCACCCATCACCCATCACACATCACGAATCACACATCCACACACCACACCACACATCACAAATCAGGCATCCACACATCCACGCATCCACCCTTCCTTCACAACACGTCACCCGCCGCCCAGCACACATCAAACATCACACGCACACATCACAAATCGCACGGCACACATCACACACATCACACACACACACACATCACACACATCACACGCATCACACACACACACATCACACACACACACACATCACACACACACATGCCACAAATCACACACAATACATCACCCTGACACATCCCACATCGCACATCCCACCTCACACCTCGCACATCACTCATCGCTCATCATGCACCACATAACACGCACACATACATCACACTACAGGCATCACACACACATCACGCACATAACTCATATCACACATCACACACATTGTACACATACATCACGCATACATCACGCATACATCACATCACACACGCACACATTGCACACATCACACACACAGACACACATCACACACATCACACACACACAGCACCAAATCATACATCACACATCACACATCCGCACATCCGCACATCCACACCTCACACACCCACACGCCCGCACATCCACACGTCCACATATCCACACATCCAGACACACAGACACACAGACATCACACACCACACACACACACAGACACAGACACAGACACACACACACACCCACACGCACACACACACACACACGCACAACACATCACACATCGGATATCGGATATCGCACTTCAGACAACACACATCACGCATCAGACACCACGCATCACATATCACACGCCGCCCCTTACCCATCACACACATCACACATCGCACATCACACACAAGGACCCACACACACTATATAATATAGTCACATATACATCACACATCACACACACATTACACAAACAATTTCACACATCGGGCATCCAACATCACACACACATATATACGCATCACACACCACAAACCCCACATCCAAAGTCAAAGGCACAAATACATCGCACATCGCACAACAACCATGACACATCACAAGTTACAGGCCACGCATCACACACACATACATCACACATCGCACATCACACACATCACACACACAACTCACATCCCACACACCCCGCACATCCCACACGTCCCACACATCCCACACATCACACGTTCACACACACACACAGATCCGCACATCCTTACACGCACACACCCACACATCACACATCGCACACCACACATCACATTTCACACATCACACATATATATCAAGCATTACACATCACACATCACACACGACACATCACGTTTCCTTCATCCCACATCTCCAGTCCCACACACACACATACATCACACATCACGCATCACACATCACACAGCACACGAACCGCACACATCACACATCACTCATCTCACGCGCACATCACACACACACATCACAAATCACCAATTACCCATTACTGTACCCATTACCCATCAACCATCACACACACACACACATGGCACACCCACACACCCACACATCACCCACATCTCACACCCACACATCTTCAGTTCCAGACACCGGCGCGTCCACACACCCACGCGCCCACACACCAACACACCAACACACCAACACCACCACACAACCACACATCCACACACCCACACATCCACACACCCTCACAGCCACACGTCACACACCCACATACCCACATACCCACATCCCCACATCACATATCACACCTCCACATCTCCACACCACCACACATCCACACATCCACGCATCACACATCACACACCCACACATCTACACGCCACACATCCACGACACACCCACGACACATCCGCATCACCCATCCACACATCCGCACACCCACACATCTACACATCAACACATCCGCGCATCAGACATTGCACAGCCCGCAGCTCACATCACACACCCATGCACATCCACGCGCACCCACGCGCATCCACGCACATCCGCGCACATCCACGCACACACATCACGCACCACACATCACGCATCACGCATCACACATCCACATAACACATCGCACAGCACGAAGCATGCAGCAGACTTCACACATCCGCACACCACGCATGACACATCACGCATGACATTCACGCATCACACAGCACACATCACATGCATACATCACACCTCACACATGACACCTCGCACATCACACGAGTTTGTATCACGCATCACGCAACCCACATCCCACATCACACATGACACATCGTGCACCAGAAGCACACACACACACACGTCACACATCACACATACACATCCGACACACATACATGAGACATCACACGCCGCACATCACACATCACAAATCAAACATCAGACATCACACACGTACATGCCACAGGTACATCGCACATCACACACGCACACATCACACACACACCCACACACACACACGCACGCACACATCACACACACACACATCACACACACACACACATATCACAGACACATCACACTTACATGACACACATGACGCACATCACACGCATCATACATCACACATCCGCACACCCTCACAGCCACTACACATCACACACCCGCATGCCCATATGCCCACAGCCACACGCCCACGCATCCATGCATCACACATCACACATCCACACATCCACAAATCCACCAATCCACACATAAGAACGCATCCATACATCCACACGCCCACACATCTGCACACCCATGCGTCCACACATCCGCACATCACGCATCACACATCACACGCCCACGTCTACACGCCACACCTCCACGACACACCCCCACACATTTACACGGCCACACATCTACACATCCACGCATCCTTGCATCAGACTTTCCGCAGTTTGCCGCGCACATCACGCATCCAAGCACATCCACGCACATCCACGCACATCCACACACACACATCCACACACACACACACATCAGGCGTCACGCATCACAAATCACGCGCACACACACATCACGCACACACACACACACGCACACATAACGCACATCACGCACATCACGCACATCACGCACAAATCACACAGACACATCACACAAATCATACATCACACATCCGCACGTCACACGCACACACACACACACGCCCACACATCCACACATACACGCATCACACATCACACGCCACACATTCACACACCTGGCACCACATCGACACACACACACATCACACAAAATACAATCCACATCAGGCAATATGCGTTACACATTTTTTTCACACACATACATCACAAATCAAACATCACACATCACACATCATACATCACAGGCTCATCGCTAGTCGCAGGTTCATTACACATCACCCACCACACAATTCACAAACGCATCGCAGACATCCACACGTCACACATCACGCATCCAACAACACTCATCACACATCACACATGGCACACAGCACATCACACCACACACCGCACACATCACACGTGCACACACCCAAACATCCACACACCCGCGCGTCCACACATCACGCACCACAGCTCACACAGCGCACATCACACACACACACATCACGCATCATCACACACACACATCACACATCATCACACACACACATCACATCGGGGTGATGTGTGCTATGTGTGTGTGTGTGATGTGTGATGTGCGATGTGTGACATGTGTGACATGTGTGATGTGTGAAGTGTGTGTCTGTGACTTTGGATGTGTGATGTGTGATGTATGTGTGTGTGATGTGTGATGCCTGAAGTGTGATGTACAGGCATGCTTTGTGTGATGTGTGAAGTGTGATGTGTGATGCTTGGTGCATTTGTGTATGTTGTGAGATGTGTTGTGTGGGGTGTGGGATGTGTGTTTGTGTGTGATGTGCGATGTGCGATGTGGGATGTGGATGTGGGATGTCTGATGTGTGATGTGTGATGTGTGCGCGTGTGGGATGAGGAGTCCTGTGTGATGCGTGTGTATGTGCGTGTATGTGCGCGTATATGCGTGTATGTGCGTAAATGTGCCTGTATGTGCGTGTATTCTGTGTGTGTATGTGCGCGTTTGCGCGATTATAACACATATCAAAAATATCGCACATCACACACCTTGCACACATACATCGCACATACATCACACACACACGCGACACATCACACACACACACATCACACATCACACATCACAACACACGCGGGCGTCCATCACACAGCACGCATCACACATCACACATCACATCGCACATCACACAACACACATGCATCACACATCACGCATCACCCGTCACACAGCCGCACATCTACACATCCGCGCATCCACATTTCCACACATCACACGCAGACATGCATCAAACATCACACATTGCACGTACATCACGCATCACAGTTTCATTACACATCACACATCACACGCCGCACATCGCACAAATCACACAGACGTAAAACACATCACGCGCACATTACATCACACGCCACATCAGGCATTATCGCACATATCGCACATATCACACATCACACACATCAAATACATGCATCACACACATACATCATATACACACAATCGCACACTTACATCGCACACGTACATCACACGCATACATCAGACACACATCACACACACACACATCACACACGCACACACATCGCACACACACACACATCACACACACATCACACACATCACACAGACACACATCACACACATCACGCAGATCACACACACATCACACATTACATATCCGCACATCCACGCATCACACTTTACACGTCACACATCCACACATCCACACATCGCCGCATCAGCAAATCAGCAAATCAGCACATCAGCACATCAGCACATCAGCGCAGCAGCACATCGACGCATCAACACACCCACCAACCCACACCCACGCACACACACACACACATCACACATCAGACCTCACACCAGACATCAGACGTCAAACATCAGACACCGCCCATCACGCACACATCAGGCCTTACGCATTGCAGTTCGCACATCTCACATCGCACACATCCACAGTTCCACAGTTCCACAGTTCCACAGTTCCACAGTTCCACACATCCACGTCCACACATCCACACGTCCACACATCCACACATCCACACATCCACACATCCACACATCCTTCATCACACATCACCCATCACCCATCACACATCAGGCACACATACATCACACATTGCACACATCACGCGCAACACACATACCACACATTACACGCGCACATTGCACGCACACATTACACGCACACATTACACGCACACAGACATACATCAGACATAGATCACACATCACACACATCACACACATCACACTTATCGCGGGCATCACACATCACGCATCACCCACGACACATCACACACGGACTGACCACACAACGCACATCACGCATTACACGCCACACATCCACACATCCGCACATCATACATCACACATCACACATCACGCATCGCAACCCACACATCACACACATCAAGATATGCACATCGCAGATCGCACGACGCACATACATCACACATCACACATCACCCGTCACACATCCGCACATCCAAACACCCACACGCCCACACAACCTCAGTTCCGCACACAGACACAGACACACACAACATCCACACCATCCACACCATCCACACCATCCAAACCATCCACACCATCCACACCATCCACACCATCCACACCATCCACACCATCCACACCATCCACGCCATTCACACCATCCACACCATCCACACCATCCACACCATCCACACATCCACTCACCCACAACCCACACGTCCTCATACCCACGCATCCGCGCACCCACACAACCACATAAGCACACAAGCACACAAGCACATATTGACACCTTGCACGCGTCACACACAAACACATATATCACACCAATTACTAATCAACCATCACACAGCACACATAACACATCACACATCCACACTTCACACGTCCACACGTCCACACATCACACATCCACAGGCCCACGCATCCACAAATCCACACACGTCCCCGCACATCAACACACATCCACAGACGTCCACAGACATCCACGCACACACATCCACACACATCCGCACATCCGCACATCTACGCCCACACACACACACACATCCACACATCCACACATCCCCCGTCACCCATCACCCATCACCCGCCACCCATCACCCATCACACATCAAGCATCACACACACATACATCACACATCACGCGTAACACATCACACATCACACATCACACTTCCCACATTCCACATCACTCGTCGCACATCACACATTACACGCCACCCATCACCCATCACACATCAATAATCACACACACATACATCACACACCACGCGTCACACATCACACATGACACTTCCCACATCCCGCATCACTCGTCGCACATCACAAATTGCACGCGTTGCGTCACACATCTTGCATCACACAGCAAAAAATCACACATCACACATCGCACAACACACATCACAAAGATCCACACATCGACACATCCACACATTGCATTCATCACGCATCACACATCCACGCACCCGCACACCACACATAACACGCATCACACGCATCACACACACACACACTTCCATCACACATCACACCTCAGACATCACGGATCAGAAACACACACGCAGACATCACACGCCACACATCACAAACACACACACACACACATCACGCATCCACACACACGCACATCCACACACACACACACACGTCCCCACACACACACACATAACGCATCACACACACACATCACGCACATCACACGTCACACGCCCCACATCACACATTGCACATCACACATTGCACCTCATACATTACGCACCCAACATCACACATCACACACCACCCATCTCCCACCACCCATCACAAATCGCACAACACACACCACGTATCCACTCATCCACACACCCATACATTACACATCCCACTTTCACACGTCCACACATCCTTGCATCCTTCATCACACATCACCCATCACACACCACCCAGCACACACACACACACATACACCACACATCACGCGGCACACATATCACACACACACATTACACACATCACGCGCACACACACATCACACACGCATCACGCACATCAAATACATCACGCACCACACATCCCACATCGCACATTGTGCATCACCCAACACACCTCACGCAGCACACACACACATACATCATACATCACGCGCCACACATCACACACACACACACATTACACACATCACGCACACACACACAAACACACCGCGCACACAGCGCACACCACACAAATCACACATTGCACACATTGCACACATTGGGCACATTGCACACATCGCACGCATACATCACACATCGCACATACATCACACAAACATCGCACGTACATCGCGCACACAACCACGCATACATCACACATACATCACACATACATCACACATACATCAGACGTACATCACACATACATCACGCATACATCGCACATACGTCACACACACACCAAACGCACACAAAGCGCACACAAAACGCACACAAAACGCAGACAAAGCGCACATAAAACGCACAAGCATCAGACACATCGGACACATCAGACACATCAGACACATCAGACACACATACATCACACACACACATCACGCACATCACGCACATCACACATGCACACACACACATACACATCACACATCACACAAACACACCACACATCATACATCACACACCCGCACATCACACATTCACACATCCACGCATCCACACATCTACACACCCAGACATCAACACATCAACACATCAAACATCACACGTCACACCACACACACATCAGACATCAAACAGCACGCATCCACACACACACACATCGCGCATCCACACACATCACGCATCGCACATTGCACATAGCACATCACACATCGCACATAGCACATCGCATACACCACATCAAACATTGACCACCACCTATCAACCATCACACATCACACGCACACACACACACACACGCGCATCACACACCACCCATCACACATCACACATCAAGAACCCCACACACATACATCACACATCACACGCATCACACATTACACACATCACACGCATTCACACACCCGCAGACCCGCAGATCCAAACACCTACACTTCCACACATCCACACGCCCAAACGCGCACACGTCCACACACCCCAACATCACACTTCACACATCACGCGCCGCAAATCACATTTCACACATTTCACGCGTTTGACACATTTTACGCATTTCACACATTTCACATGACCCATGCCTCAAAAAATTATTCCAGGGTACCAACTAGGTTATGGAATATTTTTTTTGGGAATAATTTTCAAGGAATATTTTTTTTCAAGGGGTAGGTATACGATTATGCATGTTGGAATTTGAAAATCATGATCCCCCCCCGTCAAGATACCCCGGAATGATTAGGTTTTGGAATAATTTTCGGTAACTTAAAACATCTTAAAACATCTTGAAACAACCTATACGTCCTATATTTGGCCTGGCCTTTCCAAAAGCCATTCCTAGCTTGGCGGTGTTTGCCTGAAAACTTTTTGCTGGAAATGCCAATTGCAGTTATTTAAGGCATCATGCAGTTTGGGCAATTGCTGCCAACCTTTTTTTGCAGCGTACTTGCACACACAGCAAGAAAGTCGCCTCCTCCATCGTGGTTCTTGCGGGGAGCATCGTGTTTGCTAGCACAAATGGCGACATCACATTTGCGACATCTTTGCAGACTTCTTCCTGGCGCTTTGGCTTTGGAAAGGCACGAATATCTATACGTACTGCTGGCTGGATCTTGGCTTTGTTGTGCACCTTGCCTACAGCTTCAGCACAGCCAGTTCGACACGTTTTGCACTCCAGTTGCACTAGCAACACTGTTTGCGATGTGTTGCAGATGCACTTGAATTCAACTGAATTTACTGTCACTGACCTTTTTGCATTTTCAGCGACTCTAAACTGTGTGGGTACTACCCAGGCGAGCAATCTAGACTTTTCTCAGAGTCACGCGTACCATTATTTTCATGCATCATTCGATGAAATCAGAAGTGATCAGAAGTGGAACACGCACTTTCTGGTCCCATTAGCAGCCCTGCTTTTGTTTTGTGGCATCATTGGATGCTACGCAGCAACGCCGGGACAACGGAAAAAGAAGAAGAAAAAGAAAAAGCCCAAGAGGAAGAAAGGAAACTGCCTGATTCCCACACTGAAGGGATCAGTTGGCAAACGTTGTTTTTTCCCTGCCAGGTTTTGCAAAAAACAGAGGGTCAAAGCAGCAAACACAAGAATTCGGCGCTTTGCACATCGCTGTTGGAGCAAAAGACTGAAACCAAAATATGGCCGTTACAGAAAGAGACCTGTATACAATCATGCAGCAATTTGGACGAAACTCTCCGGTGGCCATGGAGGGGTTGGTTCTTTTGCAACAAGGAAAAGAAGAGAAAGAAAGGAGCAGCAGGTCAATCTGGCCGACATGCTGCAACAAACCTTAAACCAATGGATGCAAACACAGAGGGCACCCAAAAGACAGAAGGGTCCCGATGACACCATGCACCAAAATGCTTCTTTACTTTCTTTGCTTGAAAGTACTCTAGCAAATTGCCGTGCCCGTTGCGATGATGACATGGAAGTTGCACAAGCGGTGCAACAAGCCCTCAATGGTCATCAGAAACAGCAGCAAACGTTCTATCCAAACAGCGCTCCTCCAAAGTCTTCCAAAGCCGACTCAGCTTGGTGGAACCAGACTGGGAATTACACTGAGAAAAGAAAGCCATGGAGTTACGCCAGCAATGAGTGGTGGCGGGAGGAAGCAGATGCAGAAGCAGATGTCTCAGCCCACCAACAATGGCAAAATGACTATGTCTATCACCGTGACTGGTACCAGCAGACAGCCACACAATCGAAAGTCTATCCCAGTATCACAGAACTGAGAATTTCCGAGTGGACCATGAAACCCGTTCTGATCCATTTGCAGACGCTCAAACAAATCTCACGGCTGGTGACACGATCGTGGGAAACATTATGCATATCAACACCAGGGCACAGCTGGAAGAGTTGCAAAGCTTGATAGATGCTCATGCATTAAATGGCAGTATGACTCTGATCCTCATTGATGAGGCCAAAGATACACCTGGTGCTTATCACACGCGTGTAACGGCCAAAAAGAAGAACCAAGGTAGCCGCCAACTTGATGTTTCGCTGATGGACGCAATCACAGGTTCCCGGGGACCATGGACGTTGCCTCCAGTTGAAAGCATACAAACACAAGTCACAGACATAAAGCGGGTTGCAGTGCGGCTGACAGCTGCTTCGCATTTCCGTGCCTACCTTCACAGCGGTGGCTACAAGGACACTCCAAAGTCCGTGCTAGCAAGCGTTGCTAGCTTGCACCCTGACATCAAGGTCAGTCAGATATCTGGTGGAAAGTGATGGTCTGAGACCATTCAGAGCAAAGTATTCTTGAACACAGTAATCCAGCTTCCCGTTGCTACTGCTGACCAGCTAGTGGCCCGAAGCGGAGAAGAAGGTGTCTTCGCATGCAAGCTTGGCGTGCAACATACTGACCAAAAAATCTTTTGGTTCCCCAGAGAAGGAAAGGAAAGTGATGAAGCATACCACCGTCGCCTTTTCACCATTGCGCAGTCGCGCAAAGAGGGGTTAAAGCTCAGGAAAGGTGGATCCAATGACTTGGGCCTCTTTGCATCGCCGCAAGACACAGCGGCCTTTGCCAGCAACTTCAGCCACTGGTGCGCCACTGGCTTTCCGCATGACTGGCAACAGGGAGAGGTTCTTCAGTTTCTTCAGGAGCAAAACTGGGAAGATCCAAGTATATTAAGCTGACAAAGCCAACGAAAAAGCAGACAAACTAGTTGGTGGATCAAAGCAAAGTCCCCCCAATCGGGCTTGCCTTCGCAGACAGCTTGGGAATACCGAATTCCACCATCCACTAGAATATATATTCACAAAGCACCTCAAAAGGCACAGGCTTGCAACACTCAAGCTGTGCCAGGCCCTCGCAAACAATGGCGAGATGACCAGTCCATGCCAAGGCCTCCAAGAATAGCACGTGCACAAACACGCGCTGAGGATGCTCCAGCGCGAAAGCGTAGTCTCAGCCCTGCAGCATCGGACATGCTTGCTGAAACCCAAATTGATCCAGCCACTCCGGAAGAGCCATGCCCGCCAAAAGCAGTGTCCGAATTGGAAGCCTTACTTCACGCAGGGTGGAAGAGACATGAGTGCGGAGGCCAAGGAGACTGTGGATATTTAGTTGTTTCGCAAGGGCTGCGCCTCAATCAACATGGGCAGTTTCTGGATGCCGAAACTGCGCAACGAAACGCATCCAACCTTCGTGCAAGAGTGTTTCAACATATTCGCAAACCTCAACACTTGCCCCGATACAGTCAGTTCTTTGCAAGCGACCCTGCCCCAGGGGAAAAATTTGATTCATTTGAAGCATGGATTCAAGCCACCTCCAAGAAAGGTGCTTGGATTGATGGTATGCAGATTCAGGCAATTTGTGAAAAGACAGGAACTGTTTTGATCCTGTGGAGTTGTGATGTCCAGAAGGATGGCACGGAAGTCTGGCAGCGTTACACTCATGCTCCACGATTTTCAAAGGGTGTCGCATGCCAAGCCAAAGGTTGCCAACCAATCGCAGTGACGCTCCAAAGCGGGCATTACCAGTTGCTAATCCCACCAACTGGCACCAAATTTCCAGAAAGGTGGTTGCGTGAGACTGATATCCCACCTTCTCAGAAACTAGCCGGTGCTGGCACGAACACTACAGGGTCCACAAATCCTCGCAACAAAAAGGCAGATTTTGAAGCCAAGCCTACTCCTCTTGCGGAATCAGTTCCAAGCACCCCATCGGTACATACTTGTTTTTCCAGCCCAGATGGATCGCATAGTAAAAAAGCTAGCAGCAAAAATGTGCCAATCAAAGTTGCTCAGCAAGCCAAATCTTTCCAGCCGGACACTCCCTCTGTTCACACTGTGACCTTCAGCCCTGAAAGATCACCAAGTGAATCAGCCACAGGATCTAAAGCGAGGAAAAAACGCAGTCACCTTAGAGGGTCAGTATACAGGTCAGTCCAAACAATTCGCAGCAAACGTAGCCTTGCTGAATCCAACGTGCCTTTGCATGGCAGCAGGTTGGATCTCCCGGAAGAAAATTGGTCAGTTGCCACCGATAGTAATGATGTTAGCACCCATGAACATGCTCGGTCTCAGGATGCAGTTGCATGTTTTTCGGCTCAGAAAGTTGTGAGCGAACGCATCAAAAGTGGGGCGATTTGCCCATGGTGGCAATGTGAGAAATGTGGTTTTCAAGTTTTTCGTCATGCCAACTTGTCGTTGCGCCGCCCTCAGATGAGTTGCAACAAACATCTTTTGAAAATCCATGGAATCCGGGCCTCAGGTATTCAGACACCGCCTGGGGAACCTAGCCACAGACATGCTGTTCAGAGTGACAAAACCGTTAAAGTTGCCAACGCGCTCTTTGACATTGTTGAGACCAAAAGGTGGGTTGGCCTTCATAATGTTACATATGTTTTGGCGGGTCACCAACGACCCAGTTCCAAAGGGAGGCAATACCAATGGAAATGTGCTGATTGTGGTAAGGTCATTCCCAGGAATCAAATCCCCCTTTCGACCTGTTCTGAGTCTTTAGAGAAGGGAAAGCCGGCGCCGAAAACTGATTCGGCAAAACTCAAACAATGGAACAAATGGTTACAGAAAGCCGAAAAGATGGTCGAGGATCAAACCCAGTCTTACATAAAGGAATGGGCCGAATGTCAAGCTTTGCAAAATCAAGTCCGACGACGTAGTACGGACTTGACATCAAAACCCAAACCTTTTGGAGGACTGCCATTAGTCCCAAAGGAGTCGCAGAACACACCGAAACTTTGGTGGGCGTGTCAGTTTTGTGATTTTTCGATTTCGGATCATGATGGATCAGGCACAAAACGTTCGTATTTGAGGAGTTCTCATTTGAAAAACCACCATGGGATTGCCAAATCTCCTTTGCCAAGGGACGTCATGAGTGCGCCACAAAGACTGATCTCATCTCATGCCACGGTTCAAAAACGTTGGCAAGAACAGTTGAAAATTTTCAAAAGCCACAGGTGGCCTGGGGCTCATGATCTGAACCCAAACCCGATCTCGATTTTTGCCAGCAAGGACTCTCGAGGCATGAGTACACATGTCAACAAATATGAGTGTAAAAAATGCCATCGCATTTTTGGTGCCAGTGCGGTCCCAGGGACCATTTGTCGGGGAGATTTCACCAAAGGAAAGATACCTTCCAGAGTCAAAAGGGCCGAAATTTGGGCCAAATGTCGCAAACAAGCCGCACTCAAAGTTGTTAAGTACCCCACAAAAAAGTTGAAAAAACAAACAAAACAGACAGCTAAGGCTTCCAAAACACTTCGCGAAATTACTAAGGCTGGTATCGACATGAATGAATTTGGCGAAGCATCAAATCCTGGGCCTTCACCAACGCAGAATACTGAGTCTACCGAGGCTTTGGATGGCAAAATGCATTTGCGTATGTGGTCGCAAAACATACGTAGTTTTCATACCAATGGCGAAGACCTCCTTGACCGGGCTGTTGACCACAACGTCTCTTTGATTGCAATGCAAGAGATTAACATTGGAGAACAAGCCTTGCCCTCGGTCATCAATTTGGCCAAAAGAAAAGGATGGCAAATGGCGGCTATCCCAGCGTGCCAAGGTTCCTCAAACCGAGGCGGCGTCGCCGTCCTGTGTCGCGAGCCTTTGGCTTTGATTGAGGTGAGCGGTCAAAATTCGCATAAGGGTCAAGTCCTTGAAGTTCAAATTGTGGGAGTTCAGAGGAATTTTTCGGTCATTTGTCATTACAGACACGCTCAGGATACTGAATTCGAGGGTATTCATAGCATTGCTGAGAGTATTGCATCTTCTGGTCAAGCTGACTGGATCATTGCCATGGATTGCAATGCCAATAACAGGCATGGCCAAGTTCCGGACATCTTGCACCGAATAAATGGAAGTTGTCGAGAGGTGGCTGGTCACAAAACGAGTACGACTGGTATTGATGCTATTTGGAGTTCTCGTACCATAACTGCCCACAAATCTAGGTCTAATTTTCCGGGTGATGGGGATCATGGCATCATCCAAGTTGACTTTGACATGAAGATTGACAAACCTTGTGGACATCAGCGGAGGTTTAGCCATGTTGCAAAGCCTATTGAAACTGTTCCCCAGGACGAACAAGTGTCTTGGCAGACGGTCGCTGTATCTTCTCAGGTGTGGGCCGCCAAACTCCATAATGTGTCAGCGGCATGGCACACGTGGACTGAAGACATCGAAAAGTGGTTGACCTTGAACCACCATCTCAATCCTCGCCCACCTGAAAGGAAATGAGGCTCCATGCCCACTTTAAAAACGTCCACCCATCATATGGCGCCCCAACAAAATGCTTCAGAACGTCGGCTCCGAAGATGGGTGCGAAGACTTGCCGAGGCCAAGGTTGTAGCTGCCAAAGGACGTCCTCTGCCAAGCCAGCTGCAAAATAAATTACGCCATTCTTGGGCTCCTGAGGCGGAAAAACAGGCGGTGAAACAACAGGCGTGGGGCCTGGGGCATAAACTTGCTAAGGAAAGACTGCAAAAAATGCAGGAACAAACTCGAAAGACAAAGCTGCAAGATTGGGCGGCTAAGGTCAGTACTCACTCGGGCGCGTGCCGATGGGTTTCCCAACAAGCTGTTGGCCCCTTGGTGGTCAAAACGCAAGATGGCACAATTTTGACAGCCCGCACTAAGGTCGTTGAAGCCTTGCGCGATTGTTGGGCGACCATTTTCGGTCTTCCTGGTCAAGAAACCTCGTGGGAAGATTTTGCTGAGGCGTACCAAGAAGTTTTCCCTAGTCCTCAGACATCTCCCTCTCTCCCTAAGATCACATGTGCTGACATAAAGAGAACGGCCATGCGTATGACAGATAAAGCCACCGGGGTGGATGGGGTGGCCGCAAAACAAGTCGCTGCACTTCCCCAAGATGCCTTAATACGCTTGTCTCAGTTGCTTCATAGCTGTGAAAGAAAGGGCCAGTGGCCCCCGGAATTAATGCAATGGAAAGTAGTCTTTCTCCCTAAGGGGAAACTTTCTGGGCATGTCCATGACATCACGAAGTGCCGTCCCATATCGATCGCTCCGATCGTGTATCGAATTTGGAGCGCAATCAGAGTGAATCACACCCGTCAATTCCTGAGCCAATTCTTGCTGCAGAACCAAGCGGGGTTTCAGGGGCCTGGGGTCAATGATTTGCTTTTATCCATCGATTATGAATATAGTCCAGAAACGTGGCAGTTCGGCGCTGCATTGGATTGGGCGAAAGCGTTCGATTCCACGGATTGGCATTTATGCACCCGCTTGCTTAGGCACATTGGCTTGTGTCCCAGAATTGTCACCCTTCTTGAGTTTCAATGGGCTAATCATACCAAATGGATAACCGCAGAAGGAACGGTTTGCCCGAGACCTGTTCGGAACTCTTTGGGCCTCTTGCAGGGAGATGCGTTCAGCCCGGTCTGCATGAGCCTGTTTCTCTCGATTGCCTGTCGAGATGTGTCGGCCAAGGTTGAAGATTCTGCACATTTTTTGTATGTTGATGACAGAACCATCTTATCACGATCCTTTGAAGGTCTCATGAATGCTCTTGTTCAATGGGATAAGCTGAGCCAGCTGTGCAGACTGAAAAACAACTCTGATAAGTTACAGTTTTGGGCCCGAACTCCTGTGGCTTCGTCAGTTTTTTACGACCACCAGATTACTGCCAAATCAACGGTGCAAACTTTAGGAGTTTCTATGGGAGGTGTTCCTAGAAAACCTACTGAGGAAGAGGAGCGGCGATCTGAGGCTGTGGCATTGAAAGCTCGCCGTATTGCTACTTTACCGGGATCCCAGCGTCTCAAGGTAGGTGTGGCAAGCTCAGTTCTGTCCAACAAAATGGTTTGGGGTTTATTTTTAATGGTCGGTGTCCGACTGACTCAGAATCCAAAGCTTTCCAACAGCTTTGGCGCGGCGCTGTGCAAGGGTTTGACAACATGGGTGGTCATGACTGTCGTCACCTCACGGCAATTTTTAAAATGGGACACACGTCTGATCTCGTCTTTTTGGCATGTCAGCGTTACATGAATGCCCTGCACAAATGGTTCCAGTCTCGACCACAGGGTTTCCAACTCCCTTCCTCTTCTTCTTTCCTCGCGATGAAACGAGCGCTTGGTAAGGTAGGGTGTGATTGGAGTGACTTAGGCATCAAGACGAATCAAGGTTCGTGGCAGCTTTCTATGCCATTTGGATTTTCCATGAAATGTGCACATTGCTTTCGCCAATTTTGGCGCAATACTCAATTTAAAAAATGGCTTCAGTCGTCCCGCCGGGATGCTACCATGGCACGAGACCAAGGTGTGGTTTCTTCAATGACCCTCATTGATCACTTGAGGTCTTACACCCAAACGGCGACGGCAGGTCAGATTGCTGTTGTGTGCGGGGGACTTACTATGGATGCCCATCATCATGATGGGGGTCCTGGTTTGAGAGATGTTTGTCCCAGTCGCGGCGGTGCAGTCTGCCCTAGCACTCAGCACGTGTATTGGCATTGCCCTGCCTTTCAGAGCTTTAGATTGCATCCAGAACCTCAGCATGATGCCGTGTTGAGTCGAATGGGGTGGTCACCTGTCAGTGGCCCCAATCAAGTCCTCATAGGTCAGATGGTTTTGATTCGTCGTGCTCACGGCGCCGAGTTCAGAAAAAGACGTGTGGGGAAAGGGGGAGTAGGAGCTTCGGAAGCTCCTGCGTCTTCTACTATGTGATCTCTACTGGCAGCTGCGGCTGCCGGTCTTTGGCTGCGACCCCGTGCTAGGGTACAGCTTTACTCTCTAACTTGCACGCACAACTAGTGTCCAACGGACCACCTTTCTCTCACGGTACTTTCTCTCGAGAGTTCTTTGGCTGGCAATGAGTAATACCTAGGAAAAGGCCAGGTTGAGTGCCATTGTGTGGGCTTTCCCCAGGGGGAAATTATTTTGGGGGTATTGGAGATGCCTGGTACCCCTCAAAAACCAAAGTGGGCAGCTAATCACCAAATTAGCCCAGAAACTGGCAAGAATTAACAAAAAACCAAATGAAACCCAAACATTTCCCACTCATTCCCATTATGGCCAACGTTTTTTTTGGAAGGAAATGAAGGCAATATGGAAGAAATAGGGGGGCGTACGCGAAGTTGGGAAAACCTCTAGAAGAGAGCCAGGTTGAGTGCCATTTTGTGGGCTTTCCCCAGGGGAGAAATTATTCTAAGGGTATTGGAGATGCCTGGTACCCCTCAAAAACCAAAGTGGGCAGCTAATCACCAAATTAGCCCAGAAACTGGCAAGAATTAACAAAAAAACAAATGAAACCCAAACATTTCCCACTCATTCCCATTATGGCCAACGGGTTTTTTGGAAGGAAATGAAGGCAATATGGAAGAAATAGGGGGGCGTACGCAAAGTTTGGAAAACTTCTAGAAGAGAGCCAGGTTGGGTGCCATTTTGTGGGCTTTCGACAGTGGAGAAATTATTCTGGAGGTATTGGAGATGCCTGGCACCCCTCAAAAACAAAAGGGGGCAGCTGCTACAATCACAAAACAAATCCAGAAATTGGCAAAAAAAAATTAAACCAGTGACAACCAAATATTTTTCTTTTCCCACTCATTCCCACTAAGGCCAGAACCACCAAACTAGCCCAGAAACTGGTAAAACATCAAAAACCAATTAAAACCATGTTCAGCCAGTGGGTTGCTGAGAGGACATTTGTTTAAAGATACTATTCTGACTATTCTTGATCCTATCTGATTATGTTGAAAATGGTTGGAATTTGTGCCCCAGCTCTGCAAGAAGGGAAACCGTTTTCGGCCGTTTGCGCGCAGCTGCTTACGATTACTTGCGTTTGGCTAGAAATAGACTATACCGGTATCATTTTGATGGAAATTATTCAATTTTCCATATATCTCATTGAGCTCTTGGAATATTTTTTTGGTGAACGCAACGTATGCCGGAATAATACTTTTATTTTTCTGAGGTATGTTGAGGGGGGTATCCCCTTAAGGCATCCCTCATCATTTCACACACCACACAGATTACATCTGAGGCATCACACACACACACACATCACAGACATCTCACACACCACACACATCACTCATATCGCATTTCACACATCACACAATATCACACAATATCACACAATATCACACGCATACATCGCACATCACACATCAGACATCACACGCCACACATCACAAATCACACATCCACACACCACCCATTACCCACCAACCGTCATACACACACACACGCATCACACATGCACACATCCACACATCCACACATCCATTCATCCACACACCCACACATACACATATCCACTCGTCGACGTGCCCACACATCCTCAGATCACACACGCACACATCACACAAATACATCACATATCACACAACAATCGTGACACATCACACATCACACATCACAGACCACCCATCGCACACACACACACACGCATCATCACACATCACACATCACACATCATACATCACACATCACACATCACACATCACGCACACACACACACACACACGGCAGACATCAGACATCACAAATCGCACATCACACATCCACATGTTCACACATCCCTAACCACACATCGTACATCACACATCACACGTAAATGATTACGTGTGAACATGCTCCCATGTTTACATACGTGCATGAACTGCATTCGTTTCCCATTACACTGCGCTGCGTTGGATTGCATGACACGACGTGCTGTCGGAATGACATGGTTTGACATTGCAATTTGAAAAACTTGCGTTTGTATAAAAACGAAGGAATAAACATGATGGACGGATGGATGAACGGATGGATGGACGGACGGATGGATGGATTGATCAGGTACATAAATTCCTCTGCAAATCTCTTAATTGGTGTCATGATGGGCACTCCTCCCGCGATGTCCAGGTAAAGTTCAATTCTTATCTCCTCAACGTGCTAGAGACGAACCGGCGCCTCAGCAGTCCATCGAGAGGTGATGGAACCCCTGAATCGGCAGGTTGTAAGTTGCAATAACTACTTTTCCTCTACTAACATTGATGACACATGGCATTTCTGTTGTTTTTGGGTTCGTGACATTTTCAGACCTGCCATGACCTGCCCATATTTTTCAATGGAATTTGCATGGGGACATTTCACCATTTTAACACTTATGATTTATATATGTCCATTATGTCCTCCATCGCTCTAGCATGCTCTAGCCATAGCAGAACATCCATAGGCAATTCACATGCAACATGCTGCCCATGGGCAAATTAGCGCAGACTCTAGGCAGACCCTCATTGCTTTCCATTCGCAAACTGGCATTGAACCTTATCACCTCCTGAATCCCTTCTTTCGAGGAGTCACAAAGAAGGCAGTAAACTACATGGATGTTTTCTGTACACACAGCAGGAAACAAACGCCAAGAAATAACATATTTTTTCACTGGCCACAAGTCTCCGAGCAAGCAGAAAATACAAGCCTGCTTGAATCATCCTGATCAGTGCCTGGATGGTTGAGGTGGCTCCCCTTTAAAATCGATCCCCCAATCTCACACACATTTTAATTCAGTAAATCAATTGACCAGCGACACTAAGAACTTGCAGCGCTTGGACTCTGAGTTCACCCTCCTATCACAGGTGCCGGGGGTTCAACTGGAAACAAGCGGTCCCTGCGTGGATTGGAAGGTTACAGGCTTAGGAGAGTTGAAACATGTTGAAACCGTTGAAACCCTTTATGTAAAAACTGAACGGAAACACTTGATGCCACTTGTTGAAACACTTGATACTCAACACATGCGGCCGTTGGCACGATTGTGCATCATTGTGCAAGGATGTGCTGAGTTGCCATGTTTGCAAGTTTTGTGGATTTAAGGAATAGATATAATAGGGATTTACTTGAACCCACAAAAGTAAGGAAGTTAACATGAGTTCACCAGCCAAAAGGAGGAAGCGACCACACAAGTGGTGACATCGACCATGAATTATAGGATGTTATGAGTTTTTCCGCCATGGGTGGTGAAAATTCAAAACAACCTGCAGATCATCCGGAGTCATTCCAGGCCATCGCCGCAAACTCCTGGCACAACATGGGCTTCCGTCCGGGGCCGCAGGGCATCGACGGGGCCGCCGCCGGGTTCCGGGACGTGCCGACCGTGCCGACCGTGCCGTGGATCTTTTTTTGGGGAGCTGCAAAGGCTGCATTGGCGAAAGGTGGCCAGGGATGGTGTGGCGACCTCAGCTGTGGTGTTTCCATTTTAGGTACAGCTCCAGGTGCTGCAAAATCTGAGGTGGGTGCCCTATGCCACACGTGTGCTCCCAAGTTTCATGGGATGTTACGTCAGATACAGTACTGTGGCGATGATGGGTTGAAATGTCCTGGTGGTACAAATGATGGGGGAAACAAAATAAGGGCTTAATTATTGGGGGCTTATCAACCCACAACAAGAAGAATTTGGGGATTATTTACCAGCTATTGTCAATGGGTCAAGTTGAATCCACATGCAGGTCGTGAGGAGTTCTCTCTGGAAAGCGATCCCCTGAACGTGCGAAGCCTGGCAACATGCTTTCTGAATCAATCCAGACATCTCCATCGTCATTGAAACCAGAGCAACCACTGTGACAATTTTGCTGCAGCTTCAGGATGATGACATCGAAGAGGGACACTTGGAGGAGCTGAACAGCATTGAACAGCTGTAAACAACATCTTGGGTCTGGCTTCCACAAAGGTTGCCGGCTCCTGCTGTTTTGTGTGGGACATGCTTTCAGCTGTGGTCTTGAGGAGCACCTACAGTTCCTCCGGCGACGGAAGATTTGCTGCATGATGTGGTCTGCCCCTCAAATCACTTCGACTTGGCGCCTGCTAGCAGCTGCATTCTCCTTTGTAGACAAATTGCGGAACATGGTGATTTTCTCCCAGACGAAATGGCCCACCATGCCATGCAGGTTGGAGTCCAGTGGAGAAATTGCTCTGACCCCTGGCCATGGTAGACCCGAGCGAGCTGCGAGGAAACCCAGAAGTTGCTGGGTGTTATTTGACCCATTCCTGTCCAAAATTATCACCTGCAATGTTTTTACTAGCCCAATGGAGGAGGGCCGAGTAGGCCATCCATATATATATATATATTTAATATCATATATACATATATATACATACACACAAAGATATACACACACACACATATATATATATATGTATATATATATATATTGTTTTGGGGTGGTGGTGGTGGATTGATCAGTTTGAGTTTTTCAGAAGCAGTGATGATTGTGATGCCACAGCCAATTCAGCGGCCAGGTCACACTGTCAGCGATGAGGAGGAAACTTTTAGTCTTCCGAGGAGCACAAGGCTTAGCAGGGCTCAGCAGGGTTTAGCAGTAGACATTTCAAGTCGGAATGGGACTGGGCCGACCTTTGGTTTGGCCAGTTAATCAAGAGGTCCCAAGAATATCCCTAAGTGAAGGAATTTAATCTAATTGAATTTCCCACTTTGGTTTCTCGGGGCCCCACTATTGATGGAGAGAAGGGACTACTGAACCAGGACAAAATCTTTAGCGATCTCTGAGACATAGCCATGCTTTGGTGGAGTTTCCCACCTTTCCCATTCTTCTTTTGTGGCAGGATACCTATGGTATCTAAATGGTTAGTCATCGGAATGGAGTGCCAAGGATCGAATGAGCTTCTCCTTCAAGCCAGATGGCAGGCCAGCAATGTGGGGATCCACTTCTGTGCATATCGGGAGCATTTTCAATAGTCTCATGACTGGCTTCCAACACCCGGCAGTAATCAGCTACGAATCACATGTTCATACTCCGCAAGCATCCATTTTCTGGAGGCATACGGTGGGGTTGGAGGAAGAGCTTTTCATGGGTAAGACCTAAGCACTGCGGGTAAATGACCTCCAGGTTTGCTGTGCTTCAGAGCTGGGTCCTGGAGCCTCCGGCCAAGTGGGTCTGCCTAGCTTCCAGCTGCATCCAGCTGCATCCAGCTGCATGGCAGTCATTGGTGACCGTGCTCAGCTGAGGTTCCAGATAGGGAGACTGGAGGGCCATCCCATCATGAAGGCCAGCTGCTCACCATTGCTTTCGATTTAAGGTGGGCTCAGAAGTTTCGCTGCCAGGCAGAGGCGATGGGAATCTTGAGTGGAAGACCGCACCCTGAGGCGGGCAAAAGGAGGGCATTTTAGGATTTTGTAGGATGGTTGATTTAATCCAGAATTTAGGTGCAAACATGGTGCAGTGCGGCCAGGGCGACAGGGTTCATGTGATGAGCGTTGGGAGCCGAGTTTTGAACGCAGCTGAAGAACAACATGAGCGTTTGGTCATCGACCGAGGCCATGTGCCGCCTTCCTGGTAATGGTTGCAGTCCAGACCAGTGCCCCGGATTGCCCCCGGGATCAGTGGGCTATGGCGGCTATGGCGGCTATGGGCTCATGATCCCAACAGAGATGGTTTCCTCCCAGGTACTGGTCCATGCTGTTGGATGGAACCGATGGCATGCTGGCCATCCCAAGTGCCAGGCCGCCACTGCGATGGTGGGGCAGTGACTTGCACATGACCATGTGCCGTGTGTCAGGTGGGATACGGATACATATTGCTCCAAGGCACTGGGGAAGTTGTGCCACAGGTGGTTGCTTTGTCACAGTTCCCAGAAAGTGGCTGACAGTAGAACCCCGCGCTGTCTTACTTTGTCCGTCACCTGCCAGGATCAAGAATTTCTGCCGGGCAAATGCTATGCCATGCATGGCGGCTTCGTTGCCTGTATCTCAGAATCACTGTGACACGGAGAAGCTCTGGGTGCATTGGCAATACTCCTTGGCAGCCAAGCGCGATCAAGCGGGCTTTCTGGACCGAAAGTGACAGAGTTTGAAACCGCACTTGAAAGGGATCCTGACCCCAACGATTCCATTTTGTGGGGATCTGGAGGCAAATGAGGACATCTACGGCTTTGACAACTCTTTCTTTGACATTCCCAATGAAGAAGCAATGCCAGGAGCTTGGAGATTTCAGATGATCCAAATCTAAGTCTTATGCCTTGCCATGTCCCAGCTGCTTCACCCTTGAGAGGTTCATGTCACCCAGCCAGCGTGTGGTCATGGAAGATGGCTACACGGTCCTGTTCAGGGCAGGGCACACCAAGGTCAGGAATGAGGGATGAATCAATACATGACTGTAGGATACTACAGGACCATCCTTGAACGAAGATCCAGTTCAAGTAACAGCAGGATTGTTTACATAGGATATTATAGGATATTATAGGATTATTTAGGATCTAACACCTAACATCGCCTAACTATTTTAAGATCCATGTATTATTTAGGACTACTTAACAGCAGGGTGCCATCAAAAACCCGGGGTGTTTTTCATCGGCAGGAGAGTCTTCGGGGCCGAAGCGTGGGGGTCTTCCTGGGTGATACCGGGTCGGCATGACCCTCAGAGACCTGTTTACCCTCTGGTAATTTAACATGGCTATTGAAAATGGTCATTTATAGTGGATTTACCCATCAAAAATGGTGATTTTCCATAGTTATGTTAAATTACCAGAGGGTAGTTCATATTATAACATATTATAACTATGGCAAAGATTCAGAAACTCTGAGATCACTAGCACATCTATCACTGAAACAATCTAAGATGCCATTTCTTAATGTCCTTTACCCCTCACATTCCTCACATTGCCCTGAGGATTGGTGGCCCTTCAACCTCACAGAATATGAAGTCAGGAGGGGCGAGGCAAGAGCCCGTCGCGGGAAGATGGGAACCGAATGCGGACGCTTTGTTTGAAACCGGTGACGGAAGCTGGACATCCACATTTCCGGATCGGAACACATCATTTTCTTTTTAAAATATATAATATTTTTACACGAAAATTATCCCCTTCCCTCCTACCCCCGTTCCTTCAGCCCGAAGTCATCACCAACACTTTCAACAGAGTTTCAACTGGTTTCAACCCTCAAAAAGAACCAAAGGAAGGGGAAAAGTGCAAGAAATCTGTCAATGAGATGGTGCTTTCCATGGTTTGCCGCAAAAGCTTGCATCTCCAGGAACATCGAACCGTGAAGGGTGCGGCACCCAAGATTCTCAGCTCTACGCAGCTGCCATGGGACGGTGGCCCCAAATCATTGGGATTTAATGGCCATGCTGAAGTCGGAACACAAATTATGCCTTTGGACTGCAACCCCCACCAACTGAAGGTTACACCCAACATCATCCAGAACAGAAAGGCCCATCATTCGAATGAATGCCTTTGGCTCAAGCCATCTTGGCTCAAAACATGTCTCTATCGATGCACCGCCGAAACAGGCGATATGTCAAAAGGATAGTTGTTTCAATTTGCATTTTTTTTCCGATGGTCACGGCCCCTTCAAGTGGAATGATCCTGGAAGGCTTAGATGGCAAGCAGATTACTGCGGAGTGGCTTTCCGAGGCCTTACGGGCAGCCCCCCATGGCCAGCAACCCTTGCCTTCGACTCAGGTGGCTTCCGTGGAAGTGGTTCCGAAGAGCGAAAGGTTGACCTGGCCTCAATCGATTGGGGCAAAACTGAGGGTGGACTTTAAGGGCAGGAGCCCTGGTTTTCTGTACCTGAAGAAGGTCATCGGCCAGGATTCGCAAGCCAAAAGTACCTTTCAGCTGAGGCGGCACTTGAACTCCAGCCGTGCCGAAGCTCGTTTCTACCGAGAATTCGCCGAAGTACTTCGTGCTCGGGGTGTTCCTGTGCTGCGAGCTCCTGTCATCCAGGAACGCTTGTCTTGCCTAGATGTAACAACAGATTCAGGGGAAGATGAGATTTTGAGGAAGGGTGGCTTGGTGCTACTTCTGGAGTGCCCGGGTGAAAGCTATACCCAAACTTCTCCATTGACCTTGGAGCAAGCAACTGCCACCTTGCGTATTCTGGCTGATCTTCATGCAGCTGGCTGGGAAGATCAAGAGTTGCTCACTCAAGCCTCTAAGAAATTGCATTCCACCGGAGCCTATTGGTCACTACAGTGGCGCGAAGTGGAAGAGATCGAAAAGATGAAACCGTTTTGGAAGTCTTACTTGCAAAACTTCGAGTCGTATGCTCCGGACCTCTTGAGTCAGGATCGCTTCCAACGGCTACCCGAACGCATTTTGTCCGTGGCCGAGCGAGTGGCAGCAGAGCTCAAACCAATGCCCAGTGATGAATTTGCCACCTTGATCCACGGGGATCCCAAGGCTATGAACATGTTCTTGCCAGAGAATGCCTCCTCTGACAAAGTCTTACTGATCGATTTCCAGTGGACAGGCGTCGGCTTTGGTCTGAAAGATGTGGCAATGCATTTGCCCCACTCAGTACATACCTCTCACCTCCTCGATGGTGGTGAAGAACGCCTTGTTCGGGTCTACTATGACTTGTTGATGAATGCCTTGAAGAGGAAAGATGCAACTGGTGAATTAGGCAAGTCATTCTCATTTCAGTGGGCTTGGCACTTGTATCGCTTTGCTTTTGTAGACTATGCTCGCATTGTGTTGTGCAAGTTTCTTGAGAATGCTTCTCCAGAGACCTTCGAATCAAAGGCGCACAGACCAAATGTTGGTTTTGTGTACCGCAATGTTGAAGCATCCCTCCATTTCGTGCAAATGGTGGACCGTCACTTAAAGTATGTAGAGCAGTACGTGGCATAAGCTACGCTCTTCCTCGACATGTCCATTTGCGTGGGGGAAAAAAAGCATGTCTGGCTACCGCTCAAGATCATTTTTTGCCGCATTTCGACTGGATTCGCCACTGGAAATGGGACCGGTCCAATCCGGTCCAGTGGTCCCATCGTAACAAAAACGAACAATGGTGGTTTCCATCAATTTCGGTCCAGTGGTCTTCATCGTTGAATTGAAGAATTGGTGGTTTCAGATGTTTCAGCTGAACTGAGGGCGGTGCATATTTCCGCCACTCCGATCCTATCTGGATCCTGAGGTATCCACACCTCAGCCCTGTCTGGAGCTCATACCTCGGCACGGGTGCCCCAGGAGTTTGGGGATGTGTCGTTTTCCAGATGGGTAGGTGGCTTAGATAGAAAATGATGGATAGATAGATGATACAAGTTAGATTAGATAAATCATGATAGATCAATAGATTGACAGATCATGTAGATCGTGGACAAATATAAGCAACACGACTGTACTTTGGGGGTTTTACCTCATTGTGGCAGCCATACCCCCTAAGTGGCTGTGCAAGGTGTCGGGAACACTGGTCACGCAGGTCGTGCCATGCCGCCTATCTCATGCTTTGGACCTGGTTGGCCAAATTCTCAGTCCTGCTGAAGTTACGCTTCTGTCTATATAAGTGTCCCAAAGTCGCTCGAAACCATCAAGAAAAGAAAACCGCTGGTGCCAGGTTTTGTGCCGTGAAGTTTTTTTTTTCCTTGCGTTTTCTTCAATACATAGAGGGTTTGGATTTTTAGGAGATATTTCAGATATATCTCAAGCATCTCCGGAAGTTTGGAGCATCCAACGTGTCCGAGGCCCGTCCAACACAGCCGACACGGCATGTTCGTCCTCACTGGTTGCGACAGGGGTCTGTTCCTCACGCTCCGACGTCGTGATCGAGAAGCACGAGAAACAAGCAAGTGATGAACCTGCCATATGTACCGTTTTGGTGATTATATGGTCATTTTTGTTGGTTATGTAACGTGTACCATCAGCTCATAACCCAAGTCTGGTGTCTCTACCACCAAAAGTGATGGTGGTTCTATCCTTCTTGATCTTCTTGTTGATGTGGAAAAGTTATGTATCTATGACACATCCCATTGGTTTTCATCACCCAGGGGCTTGACCCCTGCGCGCAAAAACCATGTCTGAGATTGCCATGCAATGGATGCGGCCACGATTCCTGCCCGAGCATTTGGAACATCTTAATGCGGGAAGGCTGGGGCGGCTGGGAACAATTCGGTTGCTACATTTGCTATTTGTGGCTATTCTAAATTTGGAAAATATGGCGCGAGAGAGAGAGAGAGAGAGAGAGAGACCACCCGAAAATCAGAAGGAAAATCATTTCGCAGGCAGTCGTTTTCCACTTCTATGTGTCAGGTGAGGTAAACCATGCCAAAACTGCATGTTTTGGACAGAATTATGATAGGGATCAACCTGCTGCAGACTCCTTTTGGTTCAATCCAGTGGCATTTTGTGGCCACACATGGCTCCATTGTGAGATGGGGCAGTGAAGCAAGAGATCACCTTCCACATTGGGTGGCATGGCAGCAGTGAAAACCATCTCAAAACAATTTGAACGCCCAAAGCGCGGTTGCTTCACCCCTAGAACCTCGGTTTAGAGTTTGAGAACATTGAGTTGTGAGGATGGCGCTTGCATGCGCTTGCATCCATTGTTGTGCACAAGAGATTCCCAGGTTTTTTTTTAGTGTTTTCAAGGCATAGTTGCAACCTTGAGGGCCTGGGTTTATCCAAAAAAAACCTGCCCCCAACTCCATCGCTGGCCCGACGAGGATGATCACTGAATTTTAGTTCCTGTCTCATGATATCCTAGTCGCAAGGCATTGCGGGGTTATAATCCCTAGTTAAACTCCAAAAAATCAATCCTTTGGTTTAGTATGGATCTCTGCATTCTCAGGGCCCACAATCCACAGTGGGATGTTGCATCACAATCATGGTATTTTTGGGAGGATTTATTGGAGAAATCACTCTTAAAATAGTTTACTGTAACCAGATGGTTAATCCAACCTCAGCAAGGTTGGATCAACCCATATTAATCTCCCTCAATTTTTAGGATTCCCTCCCCATGTTTGTTGGTGAAACCACCATCTTTGACCGTTCACCAACCATTTTTGAGGCTGAAAAATCGCCATTTCCGACACGCCCAGGGGCGCCCCATGGCCGGAAGCGGCTGCGACCTCTCGGAACTCCACGCGCTCATCCTGGAGCACCTCCTCGCTGCCCGCGTGCCGCAGGAGGTCCTCGCCACTGTGCAGCGCTCCCTTGAGGTCAACGGTCAGCCCAGCCGCCTGCTGCAGCGCTGCAATGATCCGAAGGAAGCGGCAAAAAGCGTCGTCAACTTGGAGGGTTTGGGGAAAAATGATGGGAAACATGAGGTGAACACAGTGAAAACTGTTGAAACTGAAGGTGGCAAATCTGAAAACCAAGGGTTTACAAGCCAAAATGGATACAATGGATGGATGTTGGCAGCACTGGGGGTATTTTTGCTGAGTATGGTCTTTGCGCCTTGCGTGACGTACAGTGAGTGGTACATTGATGAACTGTTTGCAGCGGTACGAAATGCCGATGCCAGGGGAGAAACTCCTCTGCTGGATCTATTGCAACATGATTTTTGGGGCAATTCGCTTGCAAGTGGATGGACTCACAAGTCCTACCGCCCCTTGGTAGTGCTGTCCTATGCTGCTCAATATTGGATGAACGGATGGGATTTCAGACCGCAACCTTTGCGGACCTTGAATGTTGCCTTGCACTCTACGAATGCCTTGCTCCTTCTCTTCTTGATGCGTCAGCTGCGTATCTCCAAGAAATTCGCCTTCTTGGCCGCTGGATGTTTTGCAGTTCACCCCGTGCATGCTGAGAACGTCATTTACCTGGTGGGTCGAGCTGACTCTATGGCGACATGTTGCTGGTTGCTGGCCTTGTTGGTATGGCTCTCAGGTAAATCGCGAACTTTCGCAGCAAGGATCTTGCGTATAGGCCTTGTCACAGTGCTGGCATTGGTGGCTGGGTTCTGTAAGGAAAGTGGCTTCTGTGTACTGTTGCAACTTGCGGCCATAGAATTAATGGGCAGGAGGCCTGTCAAAGGACAGGGTCTTGAATACGTCGTAACGAGATGTATTGAGAAGCTTTAAATATCACTTTCGGGTTAATGATTTGGTCCCCTGTCTCCTCAAAAAGGTTCCATATATGGGTTCCCAGTGGAAATTTGGGGAGCTATCTTAACAACCTGGAGGATCCTTGCCATTTCTGCTGATCTTTGCCCTCACCTTTCTTGGCCGAAGCTGGATCACCCAGGGGACCTCTGCAGGTTTCTCCTTCGTGGACACACCAGTTCAATATCGCAGCGATCCGTGGCTACGACTCGCTACATATCTGCGTCTGGTTGGTGGTTTCAATCACACTTTCCCCCTGCGAAATAAACGCTCAGGCCGAGTTTTTTTCCGTCCTACTTTGGATGATGATCTGAATTGACTTTCATATTTTAGGGATAGGTGGCTTACGCACCCACCAGGTATTTTCACGCCAAGTATGCGCAGCTCATGGTGTGGCCCTGGACCCTTTCCTGGGATTATTCCTACAATGCCCTGCCAGATTTGTCGAGCACCTGGCGTGACTTAAGGGTTTTAGCCATTCTGATGACCTACCTGGGGCTTTCTGCCTTGGCATCTTGGACGATCTCGCAGCGAAACCGAAGGGTTTTGATTGGCCTCAGCAACATCATCATTCCCTTCGTGCCAGCTTCCAATCTCTTCTTCGTGGTTGGTGTCACTGTGGGCGAACGTTTGTTGTACCCTTGCAACGTGGGGGCCGCTCTGGTTCTAGCCGCAGCAGGGTCGTTTCCCAAATCGAGCCGCTCCAAGGGTGGTTTTGGGGTGTTGGCTGCTACACTGCTGGTGACCTTCACGTGGCTTGGGGCACTGCGCACTTACCAATGGTCCTCGCGGGAGTTGCTGTTTGGCGCAGATGCCAAAAGCTATCCACAATCCACCAAGAACCGACATCAGTTTGGGAGCCTTGGTGGTTGGTTGATGTTGGTTGACGTTGGTTGATGTTGGTTTATAGTTTTGCCTCCTCCAGCTTGAGAAAACTATGTAACAATCGAACTTCCACTTTTTGTCCCACTCGCATTTCAGATGCTATGTCTTTAAGAATTGCCAGCTGCTAGCTTGAGCTGTCAACCTTAATCTCAAACTACATCAACCCATATCAACCCCACATACCTTCCTCAGGTTTTTTGCCCTTTCCTTCCTGTCCTTCAAGGACTGTCCTGCACAAAATGGAAAGATATAGCGAAGCCTTACATCACTTCGAAGCTGCTGAGGCGATCTTTGATGCTCGGGATGTGATCAGAATGGGATGGGCCAACAGTGAAGCCCTAGGAACCAGATTTGGATCATTTTCAGTTTAATCATGTTTGATATGTATGTAGTGTTTAGATTTAGATGTATTTAGTGTAAAATGTAAAACACGTGTAAAGCATCATTAATTGCAGGGGCGCCCACTCTTGAAATCTATTTACCCATAGGCCATGTAGGATGAGGGCACACAAAAGATGACAGAAGCCTCAAGTGCAAGCGAAAGATTCCCTGACGGCCCTGGCAGCGTGTGCCACCCAGGACGGCACTGGACTCACGCAGTATTGCATTGGTCAGATCCTGCTGGAGACGGGGAGAGCCAAGGAAGCAGAAGAAAAGTTTGCGAAGATCCTGTCAGGGTGTCGTGGCCGATTGTGTTCGTCTATAAATGTCTATAATATATTATGTGATATATGTTGTTTGCATCAGTTATGGAACACCTTGATACGATCGTCTTCAACTTTAAGACACATCAACGCCAAGCTTTACAAGACACCAGCAGTTCTGCCCTGATAGACGATCCTTCACTGATCAATGGCTGTGCACAGCTCCAAGGCATGCTTTGGGATTTGGTTCCCACAACCTCTGGTCCCTCTACATTGATTATGGCTTCTTGGTGAAATTGGTGAAATCAAAGCCATAAAGTTGTGGGTCATACTTTGCTGCCGGTGTAAAGAAGCGCGTCTGACGCATCGGGTGGAGTCGTGGTGAAAAAAAAGACCCCCCAAAGATATTCAGAGGATGGTATTCAATGGTGTTCCACGAAATATATCGGATGATGTATGGATCTTGTGTACCCGTGCATGGATGTGCATCCTAGTTATGATCGAAGGAAGTTTAGAAGTCAAACTTCCGACAATATGGACAGATGAAGCAGCAGAGGTGCGAAAAGTCAGAGAAGAGAAAGAGTCAGAAGAGAAAAAGTAAGAGAAGAGAGAGTCAGGAAAAAGAGGATCAGCGTGCGCGAAAAGGTACAAAAGTCCCGAAACCCTGTGTTTTTTCCCCACATGTTTGTGTGGGGTTCTTGTTTTTGGTTGTGCACTTCCGCCTGGCCCCGCCTGGCCCCGCCTCTCCGCCGCCCGCCGCTTACTCACACACACACACACAACTTGTCACCACACAACTTGACCACACACAACTTGACCCTTGACCACACACAGCTTACTCACACACAACTTGACCACACACAACTTGTCCACACACAACTTGCTCACACACACACAACTTGACCACACACAACTTACTCACACACAACTTGCTCACACACAACTTGTCCACACACAACTTGCTCACACACAACTTGACCACACACAACTTGCTCACACACAACTTGACCACACACAACTTGCTCACACACACACACAACTTGCTCACACACAACTTGTCACCACACAACTTGACCACACACAACTTGACCACACACACACACAACTTGCTCACACACACAACTTGTCACCACACAACTTACTCACACACACAACTTGCTCACACACAACTTGACCACACACAACTTCCTCACACACAACTTGCTCACACACAACTTGTCCACACACACAACTTACTCACACACAACTTGACCACACACAACTTACTCACACACAACTTGCTCACACACACAACTTGTCCACACACAACTTCCTCACACACAACTTGACCACACACAACTTCCTCACACACAACTTGCTCACATACAACTTGTCCACACACAACTTGACCACACACAACTTGACCACACACAACTTACTCACACACAACTTGCTCACACACACAACTTGTCCACACACAACTTGCTCACACACAACTTGCTCACACACAACTTGACCACACACAACTTGCTCACACACAACTTGACCACACACAACTTACTCACACACAACTTGCTCACACGCAACTTGACCACACACAACTTGCTCACACACAACTTGTCCACACACAACTTGCTCACACACAACTTGTCCACACACAACTTACTCACACACACAACTTGACCACACACAACTTACTCACACACAACTTGCTCACACACACAACTTGTCCACACACAACTTCCTCACACACAACTTGACCACACACAACTTCCTCACACACAACTTGCTCACATACAACTTGTCCACACACAACTTGACCACACACAACTTGACCACACACAACTTACTCACACACAACTTGCTCACACACACACAACTTGCTCACACACAACTTGACGCAATATATACCCAGCCACTTGGGTTGGAAATAGGTGAGTGGCATCTCGCTATCGGAAGAAAAAGGTGACAATGATCAGCCAGGCTTGCACATGCCTGCAATTTGTTTGCCAGTCTTGCTGCAGATACCTGTCAGTCATTCTGTTGGGAGTTTTGCGCTGCAGCAGAAGAAAAAGCAGAGAAAATAGCGACGGGATTGAACCACCAAGCAATCCTTCGCAACAGTTTTGCAATGAGAGGAACACAAAGCCAGCCCTGAAAGGTTCACTTGCCCACACCTTGCGAGATGGAGCTGGTGGATCTGCAACAACAAAACGCAAACAGACTGAGCAAATGCTTCTTGAAGGACTGACCGAGTTGTTGAAGAAGTGTAATGGAACTCATTTTGAGCAAGATGACATCACTCCAAAGCCGGAAAAACCACATCTTACCGTCAAGACTCTTGGGTTGAAGTGACAAGGAAAAAGAATGCGCCCAAGCACAGTGAACAGCATGGTTTATATAATGACCTTGTTACCGTGGTGAACACTTGCAAGAACGGAAATGCTGCTGGATTACTTGGAAAGCTGAAAAACATTTTTTTCTCAGTATTCAGGTGATGTCAGTGATGCCGCAAAGACGCGCCAAGTACGATTTGATGATGACAAAAAAGATTCGCCTGTCAAGCCGAAAAATTCTTCAGAAGCCCCCAGAAAAATCCATCCGCCTAAAGTGGGCAAACAAACCTGCTGTTTTTGCACAATCCGGAAATGCAACAAATGCTTCTTTGAAAAGACATCCTAAGTTGAATGCCAAAGTTGCTGAGAGTTTTTGCAACTATCATGTGCTCAATGACAAGTTGAGTGAAGGCCAGAAACGGCACACCTCCACGTGGTACTGGTGGGCGGCCTCGCATTGGTCTTGCGTCGCCGCGCTGAGATGCCGTCGCAAATTGAATTGTGTAAAAAGAAGCGCATTTGAACTGCGCCAAGAGCCCAAAAGAACGAAAGACAAGAGACAAGAAATTTGGAAACAGGGCCACAAGTGGAAAGGGCACACATGGCATTTTGTTGCTGTGCTGTTGCTGTACTGCTGTGGCTGCTGCGAGGCTCACACTTTTGGATCTTTTGGTTACCCCCTTAACCCCGGTCCTTTTGAGGGATTCGTTTTGGGGAAAGATGGTGGTATTTGTGACTTGGATGCAATTAGACTTGGCCCTTGTTGGGGCCCCCCGGGCGTTAGTAAAATCTCAATGGCGCTGACCAGCCATGATTCCACAGCCTTGCCTTGGCCAATGGCTTCTAGTAATGGAACCAAGCCTTGCATGAATGTGCATGCTGATGAGCTGCGGTTGCGCGTGGGTTTACCCATGACTTGCTGCAGAAAATTGGAGGACTTGGTAGGTTTCCCTGCTATCCCTTTAGGCCCTACTATGTTCTGTTTTTTTGTGGTTGTGTCATCAGGACACCAGCGGTCGGAGTCAGAAACAAAAAACGGAAACAGAAACGATTGTCCAAACCTCTCTCCAAACAGACCCACGGTCGACGGATCGGGCTTTGTCGATGGATTGCTAGGAGACGGCGGAGAGTTTTAAGGAGAAAATATAGATTGATGGGAAAATGGAAACGCATCATGTTGTTGAATTCCTTACACAAGGCGAGACGTGAAAGGACACATGCTTTCACACACCCAGTGCCCAAGCAACAGACTAAGTTCACCAAAGTCGTGTCTTGGATTTGTGGCTGGCTTGGGGTTCGAGTAGGGGAAGCAAAGCGCCCAGGGCCGGCGCCAGACAGAGTGCCGAAGCTAAAAGCTGCTGCAGCGGAACTCAGCGAGGACCAAGGAGACAGCCTCCTTGCACAGTCTCTTTTGGACGTTTTGCAGAAATTTCAACATGACAGGCAGGCTGCCGTGACGCCTAGCAACCCTCAAAAGAAGGGAAAGGGAGGTCCAACACCGAAACCTGCCAGCTCAAAACTTGCCAGAATTTTACTACAGACGACCCAATCAGCTCTCACTCAGGGATGGTCGGATGAAGTGGTAGCACAGAGATTGATTAACAAGATCAGTCGTCATGCACCGCCCATGCCAGAACCCCAGTCTGAATCCAAAGATGATCGGAAGGGGAAACCAACAGAAACTGCATTGTCAAGCACCAAGCAACAGTTGGGAGAATTGCTTCACACCAAAGTTGCAAAACACACACCAGAGCATGCTGGCAAAGTTACTGGTATGCTTTTGGAAAGGCCAGTCGCAGAAGTGCAGTCATTCCTGAGGTCTGACCAACTTTTGTCGGCTAATGTCAAAGAAGCTCTTCAATGTCTTCGGGTTTCTGATAGACATGTGACGGCATCTCGAAAACAAACATGGGTGGATAAGGTCAAAGATACTAAATCCCCAAACCAAGGAAAGTCAACAAAGGGTCTTGGAAAGACCAAATCTGACTTGGCGAACACCCGTTTCGCTGTGAAAATTAGACCGTCGGAATGGAAACATGAACCGGTCATAACCAGTCTCCCTCAGATCCAACGTGCTCTGACTGCAGGTGAGGAGGTGCCAGGCAATCTCATCGTGTGCAACGATGCCAACGTTGTCACTGAGGCAAAGAATTTGTGGAATGCTTTTGGGTGTGCAGCTCAGAAACTCACAGTTGCTACGGTCAATCAGAAGCCATGTGCGGCCCCTAGTGTTTGCGTTTGGTGGTCGCATGGTAAGACTAATACGGCCGGGCCCCAAAGAATCCAATTGGACATCGTGCAAATGACGGAGGGACCTGTCCCCCGTCCTGCTGTTGTCACGACTTTTCCCAAACCTGAAGGACCCAAAATGGTCACGGTCCGGTTTTTAACTCGCGTTTTTTATAGGAAGTTCATCCCTGGAGTTATTCATGATGATACGCCTAAAACGGTGATCGCGTCATGGGCGGCGTCGGCTGGGATCCAGTTTCTTTTCTTACTGGAGGCCAATGGCAGGTTGCCACTCACCACCATGGCAAAATCTTGTTGGGACACATTAAAGTTATTAAAGTCCCCCAGGAAGTTGCTGACAAAATCATCCCGCTCTCTGGCAGACAAGCCGTATATGCGGCGGTGATTGACAAAGCTGAGGCTAGGAAAACGGTGACTTGGCTTCCGAAAGCCAGACAATCGACTGAGAGTATTTTAGACAGTCCTTGGCCCAAGCTCAAAAACACAAAGTGCTATGGGTGATGCGACAAGGTGGCGCCAGCGACCTTGGCCTTCCCGGTGTTGCGCAAGCTCCAGTTCTTTCCAACCAAGTGCGAAGTTGGCAGCTTTGGGGAGGGACCAAGACACTGGACTCAAAAAGAAGTTCAAGAATTTGTCCAGGATAATAAGTGGACAGATGTTCAAGTGCTTAACAAAATCCACAGAGGAAACCGGTTTTGGTTGTTCCGAGCCACCCCGGCTCCACAGCAAGATGAGGCTAATCCCAACTTTTGGCATTACATGACAGAGGACGGAAGCATGCACATCACTATCGCCCCTGTGCGACCTAGGGCCCGACGACAGGTTCCCACTGAGAGAGTCTCGGCCCCAAAAAAGAGATGGGCCGATAATCGGCCTAATACTCCCCAGCCAGGTCCCACTCAAATTGATTTGACTCAGGACACAAACAGTGAGATCTCAGGAGAGAAAGAGAGGCCTCCACGACGACAAGCCGGTAAAGGTAAAGGTGAAGGAAAATCAAAAGTGTTGCAACAAAAGATTGACCCAGACAAAGCGTTTCAGGCTTTGTACCCAGGATGGAGTTTCATCAACCACGGCGGCAATGGTGACTGTGCATTTAGATGTGCAGCGTTCAGTCTTGGGAGAATCCCACAGAAGAATGTAGTTGGTGAATCCCTTATCCGGGAGGCTTCACGCCTATGGGTCTTGGCCACAGGTCAACTGCTTAAATTCAAAGATAAGTACGAACCGTTCTGTGCTGTGGACCCAGATGAGGAAGCATACATGTGCGCAAGCGCGGAGGTGTCCCAAGATTATGCCGAATACGGTCTCACGGCCAGCATACAAGGTTATTATGCTGATGACCTCCTGCTCACGGCCCTTGCCACACGTTTAGAGATTCCAATTATTGTGTTTGCATGGAGCCATGAACGTCAATCATGGGAGCGGTCAGTCGTTGCCAATTCCTTTGTTGGAAATACTGCTAAAGTCAAAAACAAGGGTGCTGGCTCCGCTGATATTAATGCAACATGACAAACACTACCGGTCCTTGTGCCTGGACAATGAAGATGAACCGATCCCGGATGTTTGGCTTGAAAGGACTGAAGGTCGGGACAACAAGTTCTATCGAGGAGGTATGCAAACCAAACGCCGAAACAGTTCGGCAATCAAGTTGGCTGCTTCAACCAAAAGTGTCAGATCTGCACTTAGCTTTGGACCTTCCGGTTCGATCCTTATAGCTTTCCTGCTTCTGGTGAGGCCCTTAGCTTACCCAAGTCAGAAGCTATCAGCGCAAGTCAAAAGCACAATCGAGCCAAAAGTGTTCGAGACAGAAAAGCAAGCCCAAGGCTTGGTCTGTGTTGTCACTGCCTAGTTCACGCGGTCTGTCTTCAGTTGCGAACCGGGGGCCAGATTTTAGAGGGTCATTAAGGTCAGTCCAAACAACTCGCAGCAAACGTAACCTTGCTGAATCCAACGTGCATTCGCATGACAGCAGGTTGGATCTCCCGGAAGAAAATGGGTCAGTTGCCACCGATAGTAATGCTTTTAGCACCCATGCACATGCTAGGTCTCAGGAAGCAGTTGCATGTTTTTCTGCTCATAAAAAGTTGTGGTTTTCAAGTTTTTCGTCATGCCAATTTGTCGTTGCGCCCGCCCTCAGATGAGTCGAAACAAACATCTTTTGAAGATCTATGGAATCCGGGCCTCAGGCATTCTGACACCGCCTGGGGAACCAAGCCACAGACATGCTGTTCAGAGTGACAAAAACGTTAAGGTTGCCAACACGCTCTTTGGCATTGTTGGGGCCAGAAGGTGGGTTGGCCTCCATATGTTAAATATGTTTTGGCGGGCCATCAGCGATCCAGTTCCAAAGGGAGGCAATACCAATGGAAATGGGCTGATTGTGGTAAGGTCATCCCCAGGAATCAAATCCCCCTGTCGACCTGTTCTGAGTCTTTAGAGAAGGGAAAGCCGGCGTCGAAAACTGATTTGGCAAAAATCAAACAATGGAACAAATGGTTATAGAAAGCCGAAAAGATTGTCGAGAATCAAGCCCAGTCTTACATAAAGGAATGGGCTGAATGTCAAGCTTTGCAAAATCAAGTCCGACGACGTAGTACGGACTTGACACCAAAACCAAAACCTTTTGGAGGACTGCCATTAGTCCCACAGGATTCGCAGAACACACCGAAACTTTGGTGAGCGTGTCAGTTTTGTGATTTTTCGATTTTTGAACATGATGGATCAGGCACAAAACGTTCGTACTTGAGGAGTTCTGATTTGAAAAACCACCATGGGATTGTCAAATCTCCTTTGCCAAGGGACGACATGAGTGCGCCACAAAGACTGATCTCATCTCATGCCACGGTTCAAAAACGTTGGCAGGAACAATTGAAAATTTTCAAAAACCACAGGTGGCCCGGGGCTCATGACCTGAATCCAAACCCAGTCTCGATCTTTGCCAGCAAGGACTCTCGAGGCATGAGTACACATGTTAACAAATATGAGTGTAAAAAATGTCATCGCATTTTTAGTGCCAGTGCGGTGCCAGGGACCATCTGTCGGGGAGATTTCACCAAGGGAAAGATACCTTCCAGAGCCAAAAGGGCGGAAATTTGGTCCAAATGTCGCAAACAAGCAGCGCTCAAAGTTGTTAAGTACCCAACAAAAAAGGTGAAAAAACAAACAAAACAGACTTCTAAGGCTTCCAAAACACTTCGCGAAATTACTAAGGCTGGTATCACATGAATGAATTTGGCGAAGCGTCAAATCCTGGGCCTTCACCAACGCAGAATTCCGAGTCTACCCAGGCTTTGGATGGCAACATGCATTTGCGTATCTGGTCGCAAAACATACGTAGTTCTCATTCCAACGGCGAGGACCTCCTTGACCGGGCTGTTGCCCACAAAGTCTCTTTGATTGCACTTCAAGAGATTAATATTGGAGAACAAGCCCTGCCTTCGGTCATCAACTTGGCCAAAAGAAAAGGATGGCAAATGGCGGCTAGAGAGAGAGAGAGAGAGAGAGAGAGGGAGAGGGAGAGAGAGAGAGAGTGAGTGAGAGTACTAGAGATTGAGAGAGATTGGCAGAGAGACAGAGAAATTGATAAAGAACCAGGCGCATAGGCGCATAGTGACAAAGAGAGAGATAGATGTTACTACAATACAAAGAAAGATAGATAGGTAGGTCGATAGATAGATAGATGGATGGATAGATAGATAGACAGACAGACAGACAGATAGATAGATAGATAGATAGAAGTAAGATAAAATGAGGTAAGACATGACAAGATAAGACAGTCGCATAGAATTCTTAGAATATTATATATATATATATACACAGGTATATAGATATAGATATACAGATACTTAGAAATATAGACATGACATATATATATATATAGATATAGGTATAGACTATATAGATAGAGAGATAGAGATAGAGCGATAGATCGATAGATCGATAGATCGATGGATCAATAGATCGATCGATAGATAGATAGGTAGGCAGATAGAGAGAGATAGAGAGAGATAGAGAGAGAGAGAGAGAGAGCGATAGATAGATAGATAGATAGATAGATAGATAGGTAGAGAGATAGGCAGATAGATAGACAGATGGAAAGATAGATAGGGAGAGAGAAGGACGTAGAGAGAAGGAGGGGAGAAAGAAATAAAGAAAGAAAGAAAGAGAGAGAGAGAGAGACAGACAGAGACAGACAGAGACAGACAGAGACAGACAGAGACAGACAGAGACAGAGAGCCAGGGCGGGAGGGAAAGAATGAGAGAGACAGAGAGAAAGAGATAGAGAGAGACACAGAGAGAACGAGACAGAGAGAGAGATAGAGACAGAGAGAGATTCCGAGCGTCAACCACCTTTCGGTCCATCAGTTCGCTGTGCCACCCATGAATCACAACAACTCACCTCTCCTATAGGTTTCCTATTTTTGTAACTTCCGCCACCGCGTTGTGCGGTACTGCTGGTATCTTAGAATAACTACACTATGACTCCGACTGTAACATATTATAGCCTAGTTATTATATGTTAAGTTATTGTGGTTTGTGAACATCTTGTGTTTTTTCTTGCCAGTTGGGACCAGTCAGTGGGGCCCTGGTTTTGTCACAGGTTTCTCTCTGGTGATGATGAAGCGCTTTGAAGATGCCATTCAACCCATCAAGGAAGGTCTGAGACGCAACGAAGACGTGCCATATGGCCTTAACGCGCTTGGCCCCTTGGCTGCCCCGAGCAGGGCGTGAGGGGACATGCAATGAGCAGTTGCCCTGGTTGAGTGGTTATGAGGCTGATACAGTCGGTGGTGAAAGGTGTGCCTGTTGCATAAAAATCCTTCATTAAGCTGCGAGGACGATTTCCCAAAAGGCGTGCCTAGCCGGAGTTACTTGGGGAGAAAAAAACAGTAGTCGAGATATCCTTATATATGTTTTAGCTAATTATTGCTCACTTTTGCTGGCAAATTTATTGCGTTTTAGATTTAACGTTTTTTTTGTTTGGAAACATATATTTGAGGAAACAATAGTTTGTTTCCAGAAAGGGACGCTCTCAGTCCCCACGTTTCTCAGTCCCCACGTTTCTCAGTTCCCACGTTTCCACATGTCTGGACAGACGACGTGACAGATTACATATGAATCTTTGTTAGGAAAAATGTTACGTCTACGGAATTCATGCTTATGAATCTGTAGTGTCACTAACAAGCAGAGTTGAGGAACACCTGACTCTGATTATATTTCTAATTCACAGGAAAGAAAGAGCCACACAGAAAACACACGAAAAAAAAAATAAAAAATTGGGCTGACCCCCCCCCCCTAGATGGGCTATCTTGGCTATCTTGGTGGCTCTAGGTGGCTCTCTGGGCCATCTTGTCTGCTACAGCCTCATATGGTATTCTTATGGGACTTCCACTGGGTTCTTATGGGATTTCTATGGTATGTCTATGATATTTCTATGGAATTCCTATGAGATGTCTGAGGGAAATCTATGGTATTCTTATGGGATTTCTTTGTGGTTCCTATGCTATTTCCATGTTATCTATGATATTTCTATGGGGATTTCTGTGGGATTTTCCATGATATGTCTATGATATTTCTATGGGGTTCCTATGGGATTTAAACAGGATTTCTATGGTACTTCTATGATATGTTCAGAGGATTTCTTTGGGAATTCTATGGGATTTCCATGAGGTGTCTTGAGAATGTCTATGGTAGTTCTATGATATTTTCTATGGGACTTCTATTGGATTCCTGTGGGGTTCCATTGTAGTTCTATGATATTTCTTTGGGACTACTACTATTGGATTTCTATGGGGTGCCGATTGTATTTCTATGGGATTCCTATGGGGATTCAAAAGGATGTCTGTGGGATTTACATTGGAATCCTATGGGATTTCCATGATGTTTCTATGATATTTCTAGGGGATTTCTATGGGATTTCTGAAGGGATGCTATGAGAATTCTATGGTATTCTCATGGGAGTCCCATTGGATTACTATGGGGGTTCTAAGGTGTCTTTGTGATGTTTCTATGGGATTTCTTTGGGATTACTATGGGGTTCCTATGGCATTCCTATGGGAGTTCCATGATGTTTCTATACTTCTATGGGATTACTATGGGATTCCTGAGGGAATTCTATGGGATTCTTTAGGGAATTCTATGGGATTCTTTTAGGATTTCTTTGTGGGATTCCTGTGCTATTCCATGTTAATTCTATGATCTTTATATGGGATTTCTGTGAGATTCCTAAAGGATTTCTATGATATTTCCATGGGATTACTATGGGGTGCCAATTGAAAGGAAGTTGAAACCATTTCAAAATAAATTCAAACTAAAGTGAAAAAACAACATCCAAACATTTTTTTCAAGGGGGTAGTCCATGAGCAAGAGATGAATCAAGACCAAAGGTTTCCCAAAAAAGATGAATTTCAGCCAACCAACAAAATCCATGAATGACAATGATCTTCAATAGTATGTTTGTTGTGGTGGTCCTCTATTGTGTCCAGCTTTTTTTTTGGCAGTAAACATTTTCCAAAATCATGTTCTCCTTCCCTTTTCCTTTGCTAATACGTTTCTCTTTTTTACTTTCTTAGCTCATTCTTTTGGAATTCTCAAAATGTCTAAATGAAAAGTTTTTTCCTAAGGGTGAGCTTCAGCCAGCCAAGGGATTTCCATGGGATGTCTGTGAAATTTATTTTGGATTTCTTTGATATTTCTATGGTATGCCTATTGGATTTCTATGGTATTCCTATGGAATTTCCATGATGTTTCTATGATATTTCTGGAGCATTTCTATGGGATTTCTGAAGGAATACTATGGAAATTCTATGGTATTCTTATGGGACTTCCAATGGATTCCTATGGGATTTCTATGGTGTTTCTATGATGTTTCTATGATATCTCTATGGAATTTCTATGGGATGCCTGAGGGAAATCTATGGTATTCTTATGGGATTTCTTTGTGGTTCCTATGCTATTTCCATGTTATATCTATGATATTTCTATGGGGATTTCTGTGGGATTTTCCATGATATGTCTATGATATTTCTATGGGGTTCCTATGGGATTTAAACAGGATTTCTATGGTACTTCTATGATATGTTCAGAGGATTTCTTTGGGAATTCTATGGAATTTCCATGAGGTGTCTTGAGAATGTCTATGGTAGTTCTATGATATTTCTATGGGACTTCTATTTGGTTCCTGTGGGATTCCATTGGTATTGTTTAATATGATGTTTCTTTGAGACTAGGACTAGAAACTTAATCAGTGATAAATAACTAGAAAAAAATAGTAAAAAGCAGCTAAAAATCACGTAAAAACTGGGGACCCACAGCGTCCCACACTCCAGATTTTTATGCGGAGTTTCATTGGGGGAAATGTTATTTTGCAGCGATGTGGTTTTGTTATGTTTATATAGATGGTTTTTTCCCACCTACCAGGTGAGGGTCTGTAGATTTTTAATGAAAGCTGCGATCCCTCCTTCTTCTTCCTTCTTCTTCCTTCTTCCTCCTTCCTCCTTTGCCAGCATCAGAGCCAGCCCTAACAGTTGCGTCGGCCTGGCTGCGAGCCTCATGGCAGCGGGCACGAGATAGTTAGGCAGCGCGTAGAGTGCATGAATGCCAGTTGTGATTGCATGTGAGATTGCATGTACTGCCTGGTTTATTCGAGATTACTATCGCCCATCATGGATTTTCCTGTCAACTAACTAGTATATAGGGATGAGAACCAAAGATGGAGATGGGAATGAAAACGGCTGAAGATGATTTGCATTGATTTGCAAAGGCATCAACCTGTCATCTTCGTAAATCGGTCTCAACTTGTCATCGTTGTCATTGGCTTCCCCAGCGTATGGTGGCCCACCAGCTGGCTTGAGCAGAACGATTTACAAACTCCAGCAACCTCAACAAACTTTTTTTTTTACATGTATAAAAAAGACATCCGTCCGGTGGGTTATTCGGACCTTAATTTACAGTCGAATGTGTATTTCGTATTGGCAGGGCCATGCGAATCGTGCAACGAATTCGACCAATTTTCTTTCTCCAAGTGTCTAACTCCTGGATTTTGGGCCATTTCGTTTTGATATATGCATGCTTTGCTTATCAATGTCTTTTTTTGGTTGCCAGAGCCTGTAGCCTGGAACAAGTGTTTCTTCTGGACCCACCGCCATTGCCACTGCTGCGCATCTGTCCTAATTCCAGCCATACAGTATCCCATGACGTAACATGTAACATCTTTACTCGGTCAAAACAAACAACTTAACGTAACATGTAACATCTGTCCTAACTACAGCCATATCCTATGACGTAGCATGTAACATCTTTACTCGGTCAAAACAAACAACCTAACGTAACATGTAACATCTGTCCTAACTACAGCCCTATCCAATGACGCATGTAACATCTTTACTCGGTCAAAACAAACAACTTAACGTATCTTAACGTAACATGTAACATTTGTCCTAACTACAGCCGTATCCTATGACGTAGCATGTAACATCTTTACTCGGTCAAAACAAACAACTTAACGTAACATGTAACATCTGTCCTAACTACAGCCGCATCCTATGACGTAACATGTAACATCTTTACTCGGTTAAAGCAAACAACTTAACGTAACATGTAACATCTGTCCTAACTACAGCCGTATCCTATGACGTAGCATGTAACATCTTTAGTCGGTCAAAACAAACAACTTAACGTAACATGTAACATCTGTCCTAACTACAGCCGTATCCTATGACGTAACATGTAACATCTTTACCCGGTCAAAACAAACAACGTAACGACTTAACGTAACATGTAACATCTGTCCTAACTACAGCCGTATCCTATGACGTAGCATGTAACATCTTTACTCGGTCAAAACAAACAACTTAACGACTTAACCTAACATGTAACATCTGTCCTAACTACAGCCGTATCCTATGACGTAGCATGTAACATCTTTACTCGGTCAAAACAAACAACTTAACGTAACATGTAACATCTGTCCTAACTACAGCCGTATCCTATGACATAGCATGTAACATCTTTACTCGGTCAAAACAAACAACTTAATGTAACATGTAACATCCGTCCTAACTACAGCCGTATCCTATGGCGTAGCATGTAACATCTTTACTCGGTCAAAACAAACAACTTAACGTATCATGTAACATCTGTCCTAACTTCAGCCGTATCCTATGACGTAGCATGTAACATCTTTAGTCGGTCAAAACAAACAACTTAACGTAACATGTAACATCTGTCCTAACTACAGCCGTATCCTATGACGTAACATGTAACCTCTTTACCCGGTCAAAACAAACAACTTAACGTAACATGTATCATCTGTCCTAACTACAGCCGTATCCTATGACGTAGCATGTAACATCTTTACTCGGTCAAAACAAACAACTTAACGTAACATGTAACATCTGTCGTAACGTCAGCCGTATCCTATGACGTAGCATGTAACATCTTTACTCGGTCAAAACAAACAACTTAACGTAACATGTAACACCTGTCCTAACTTCAGCCGTATCCTATGACGTAGCATGTAACATCTTTACTCGGTCAAAGCAAACAACTTAACGTAACATGTAACATCTGTCCTAACTACAGCCGTATCCTATGACGTAGCATGTAACATCTTTACTCGGTCAAAACAAACAACTTAACGTAACATGTAACATCTGTCCTAACTTCAGCCGTATCCTATGACGTAGCATGTAACATCTTTACTCGGTCAAAACAAACAACTTAACGTATCTTAACGTAACATGTAACATCTGTCCTAATTTCAGCCGTATCCTATGACGTAGCATGTAACATCTTTCACTCGGTCAACACAAAAAACTTGACGTAACATGTAACATTTTTACCCTGTCAATGCAAACAGCGTAACGTCACATGTAACCTCTGTCCTACCTCCAGCCATGTCCGATAACGTAACATCTAACATCGTTCTTTTCCACAGACGCATTCGTTTCTGCTTAGAGTCTACATGAAGGTTAATACGCCCCCACCCCCACCCCACCCCACTTCACCCCACCCCAAGTCCCATGACGTATCGCATTACATCTATGCCAACACAAAATCCATCACGTAATATGTTGCCAACTGTCAGTGCCTGACATCAACGCAGTCGTTTCTGCTTAGAGCCTACATGAACGTTAATACACCCCCCACCCCACCCCACCCCACCCCATAACATCAACATGGTTCGCAAGTGCATCCACAAAAAAACAGTAAAAATAGGGTCCGGTTTTCACCCCGCTAGCAAAAACATCATCATTTTACGGAACCATCACAAGTTACTGTAGGTTTGCTGCCAGAAATCTTCAGAAATCACCACATCCTGTGGCAGGTTATGCCTACATTCACCTGGGGATGAATGAGGAAGCACGGGCAGCTTTCCAGCTGGCCATGAAGTATGATCCGGAAAATGCCGCTTGGAGAAAAACACACACCAGGAGACAAGGAGGTCCTGCTTCCACTGAAACAGCATGAAACAGCAACAAGTATACTTGTGTCTCAAAATAGGCCAATAACTTAGTCAATAGGTCACCTCTAAACCCATTGGTTCATCTCCAGAGATTTTCATGGCCAAGATTGGGAGCATCCATGAGGGGTGTCCATGAGTATACCACATTTTCGGACGCAAGGGGCCAGGGTGTAACCTCCAGGCATACCTGGAGAACAACCTTGGCATTGCCAAACTGCTCCTGGGTGAACTCAATGAGGGCGCCTTGCACGTGGCACAAGCCGCTAGAATGGAACCCGCTGTGCCGGCCTTTGCGTACAACGTCAACTTGCTGAACGAAATGGCAGCACCTTCGCTGCAGCCCATCATAGACATGGGCTGTTGGGAACAATCGGGTATGAACGTGCCCTTTTTACAATAGGACCGCGAGGAGTTTTCCAGATTTTTCCAGAAAGTCAGAGAACAAAGCCTCCACCCCTGTCATGGGTCGTTGACTAAGGAGACTCAGAGATGGCCGCAAACCAATTTCGCCTTGGAGTTGTATTACAACAGAGGAATGTGATGAACCCAACTGGTCCAGTGTCGCACGAGCTACTCCAAGTTCCAAAGTTCCTCAACCAGCGGATCTGATTCATCTGATGGCCTGACGGTGTGATCTCATGATCACGGTCTGGAACATGGCAGGAGTTGTCAGCAATCCCATGGACTATCGAGATCACCGCCGAGTGCGAGGAGCGCTGGGCCGCTGGGCCCGGCGATTCGGTGTGCCCAAACGGACAAACGGACAAACCACGCGACGTGGTGTGCGGGATGCAGGCGCTGTGGCAACGACCTGAAGGAAGACCAAAATAAAGCCTGGCAGGGTTTGTCCAAAACACTGGTACCGCCAAAATCCAATGTTTTGTCACGGTTTATCATCATATCTGCGATAAATCACAATATGGTTGGGCTAGATTTCATTTTTGCACAGGACCTTATGATGGTGTGGTGGAACTTGACAGAACTTGGACATGCTGTTGCCCCATTGTCTCCCCCCGCACAGCCAACCCCACTGCAGGTTGTACGAGTCCATCGCAGGCGGAATTTGCTGCCAGATCGGTGCGGAACTGAGATGGTGGCTATCGATATGGTGGTCGGCTCTGGAATGGGAACTTGAAGTTGATTGGATTGAGGCGCAGGGTCCTACATTGCCATGTTCGGAGACCCAGCAACAGCATGTCATTTGATGTATGAGTTGTATGATGGGACTTTGCGAGGTGTGGCTTGCACATGCTGTCAACGAAGGGCCGGTGTTTCACGTTTGATGAAAGTGCTGGACTTAGCTTCGGCGCGTTTCAGAACACGCGTATATTGCGTAACATTATTTCCTGCACTGCAGCTGAATGGCTGAATAGATCTGTCTCCAATTTTTGGCAGGTGGTGATGGATATGCCCGAGGAGAAGGTTGTGGACTGATTTTTCTGAAAGTTCTTTGCTCAGAGACACGATTTCTGCTTTCACAGATGACCGCTCCAACCTTCAACCACCTGGTGATCTCGAAAAGCCGCCTGCTGGGCTGAACAACCAGCGCCGGGTAGGGAACTGGCACCAAAGCTATTCTCTATGCCAACAAGATCATGGTGAATCACAGTCCATCATGGTACCTAGATGTGCTTAGGGACTTAGGGAAACGTAACGACAACTCCAAATTCCATCAAATTTCCATAGCCGACTCTCAGTCCTTGCAGTGCTCTAAATGCACCAACGTTAGCACATCAATGATCCTCAATTTGCCCGTGCAAGCCATCAGAATAGGAGTCAATTCATGCAGCAGTTTTTCGCAACCCGCAGGGGACTTGTCGAAATCATTGTGCATGTGTCAGCTTTCTGCAACACTTTTGCGACTCATGGCCTTCAATCCCTCGGCGGGCGACGCTTCAGAGTTCCTGGCTGCTTTTCTTCGGACGCCCGGTTGCAGTGATGAGAAATCCATGTATTATATATATATACTATTACATCCCAAGGCATCCATGGCAGCTTGGGCTCAGATGCAGCATGTCTCCTGGCCCCAAGGAACACCGTTGGACACGTCCTGATTGCATGGCTGCGGTACTTTGACTCGGATGATGATGGTGATGGACAAGTGAGTTTGGAGGACGCTCCGCCCTCTGAGATCAGGCATTGCCGCATCTGAGAGTTCATTCCACCAAGAGTACGGAAACCCCTGGGAATCTATCACGTGTAACCTGCAAAAAGCTAGGATGATGAAAGTCAATTTTTCACTTGGATCTTTTACCTTTTTATTTGGGTCCAAGAACGATCGTTTTCAGCGTCCTAGGAGTTCACCACTGCACTCCGGAGGCCAGGCCAGCTGTAGATCTAGGCTTTTGGGGGTACACAGGTGTAATTTATATGCAAGTCTACGGGTTATATCATATGTATATATATATGTATATATGTATATAGTCACACCCCCCATGATCTACCTGCAACATCCTCCAATACAATCTTATGTAAAAAATCCACACAAGAACAAAAAAACAATATTTGGATACTCTCTGGGATGGTCCCAATGAGAAAACCAAAAAACACACACACATACATACATACATACATGCATGCATGCATGCATGCATGTATACATACATGCATGCATGCATACATACCTACCTACCTACCTACCTACCTACCTACATACATACATACATACATACATACATATATGCATTAGTACATACATACATACATACATACATACATACATACATACATACATACATACATACATACATACATACATACATACATACATACATACATACATACATACATACATACATACATACATACATACATACATACATACATACATACATACATACATACATACATACATACATACATACATACATACATACATACATACATACATACATACATACACACATACATACATACATACATACATACATCCATGCATGCACATGCACATACATACATACATACATGCACACATGCATACATACATACATACATACATACATACATATATACATACATACATACATACATACATACATACATACATACATACATACATACATACATACATACATACATACATACATACATACATACATACATACATACATTAGATAGATTACATACATACATACATACATGCATACATGCATTAGATAGATTACATACATACATACATACATACATACATACATACATACATACATACATACATACATACATACATACATACATACATACACACACATACACATACACATACACATATACATATACAGATATACATATACATATACACATACATATACACATACATATACACACATACACATACACATACACATACACATCCACATCCACATCCACATCCACATCCATCCATGCATGCATACATACATACGTACGTACGTACATACATACGTACGTGCAGTTATACATACACGCACATACATAAACAAATAAGTAAAAAAATAACTAAATAAATAAGTATATATACAAGTTCCATCCAATTCCAAAGTGTACTTAGATTGGTTTGTCACCCAACTGGCTTACCATGTGCGTTTCATTTGCTTGAGGCATGGGAGGAGGGAACCCTCCTGGTTTTAGGTGCTCCGCCTGAGACATGGACCCCTGCCAGGTTGAATTTCAAAGGGGATGCCGAGGTGATGTTCAGACAGATTGATGTCGCCTGGCAGTGCGGAACGATTTTAACTGCCTGTAAGGAGTTTAAAGTGGCAAACCCTGCGCCCCAAACAATTCCCAATATTACCAGAAATAGATAGTATCAACCCTTAATAATTGGAGGCTTACTATTAGGTTTACATACCGTATTACATCACTTTGCTGTAGTCGCCCCATGAACCAAGGCAGATGATTCGGGCTTTTTGACCCTCTATGAGGCAGCAGATGGGACCGGGAACCCAATGAGATTTTGCGCTTGGTGTTGGTTCCAACGCTAGAATTCCCATGAAATATGTTGCTTAACCCATGAAACCACCATTTGATAAAGGGGCAACACTTCCCATCAAGTCGATCCCCATAAATAGCAATTCAGTGTTTCTTGGCAACTGGTGTCCTATTCCCCCAATCTTGTTGGTTAAATCCCAATTCTTCCTTTGTTTTTTTCGTGGTAAATGCATTGAATTCCAAGTTTCATAGCATCTTTTCCTCATTTTTTGTGGTGAAATCCCACTAAAACCATCTATAACCACATTTTTTTGTCGTTTAAACCACCATTTCTTGTTGTTTAAGTCCCACTAAAACCATGGCATTTTACGTCGCCCTCAGGTGGACGGCAAGTGTGCTGACTTGTGGGCCGCCTTTCGAGCCTGGTGCGCGGAAACCTTTGGCAGCCCCGAAGACATGGTGGTGCAACTGCGGGGGAGTTTGGTGGAGCTGGGGCCTTCGGAAACTTGGAAAAGGTGGGCAAACCCGTTGTTTTCAACAACTCCCATTTGGGAGCTGGGATGGTTTTATATGTTTTATGATTGGACTTCTTATTTTTGTTTGGGTTTGGATAATACTAAATGGATGATCTGGTGACAGGGGATACCAAATCTACCAATTTTTCTTGGACTTGCTGTGATTTGTTGTTCTTGTACCATGCCCCAGGATTTGTTGGATTTGTTGAGCGGGTGATTTTTGCATTTTCCCCTCGGTACATCCACCAGAAATGGGGACATCAGATCATGTTTTTAAACCATCGAGCAGAAATGGACATGAGGGAATCTACTGAGACTGGGAATAAACATTTGATGAACTTCGACTTATTGATTTCCAATTTCTTTTGGCCCGGAATCCAGCATCCAAGGAAGGGGACAAAAGGGCCTTGCGGAAGCAGAAGGGTGCCGTTCCACCGGCTGAAGCTGGGCTGCCATTTTTTGGGTCCCAAAAAATCTCTAAATTCCTACCGCACCATGTTTTCCTTTTTTTTTTGGTGGTGCTTAATATGAACGGGGGAAGTGAGGTGCAACGATTTGGCAAAAGGTGTAGAGGGGTCAGCAGTCTCATCGTGTTTCAGCAGCGTCAGACGCAATTGGAGCTCTCCGAGACCTAACTTGGATGTGCCAATTTACGCCTAAATCCCTTTGGATTGGATTTATCATCATATTCCCTGTTAAACCTGGCAAGTTTGAGGTGCACTGTCACGCATGTTTGATTTCCGATTTACTGCCCTAGATGGGTTATGATCAGTCAGGAATGCACTTTCATCAGGGAGCAGTTCCTCGAAAACGCTCCACGACATGGATGGCTACTTGGTAAATTTGGTAAAGAAGTCATGTTGTTTTGGTTTTCTCTGCGGTGAAACAAAGCTTTCACTAGTTTCATGTTGTTCGCCAAAACTGCTGTGCTGCTGAGTTACCCCAGGGCTATGTAGGGCGCAGCCGATTTTCCTGTTGAGGTTTGGTGGCTTCGAAGATGCCATTTTCACCTCCCTTGATCGCAGAAAGACCGGGTTGCCTAGCAAAAACTTCAGGATCTCAGTAGAGAGTGAGTGAAACAATTCAAAGTGACCAGCTGTGACAACCGCAGCCAACCAGGTATGTGACTCAAGCTGACCTTCCATGGTTCGAGAAGGCAGGGTTTTGCCAAGATGTTCATCCTACTTGAATTTGAATCTGACTCAGTAATTGGACGACTATGTATCCAATCTAATCTAATCTAATCTGACCTGCCTAACCGACGCTAACGTATAAAGACTAAAATCTATCTATCTATCTATATATATATAAATCTATCTATATATCTATCTATATATCTATCATTAGATCTATCTTTCTATCTACCTACCTACCTACCTATCTATCTATGTATCCATCTACCATCATCTACCCATCTACCGATCTATTTGTTTGTCTGTCTGTCTGTCTGCCTGCCTATCTATCTATCTATCTATCTATCCATCTATCTATCTATCTATCCGTCTATGTACCTACCTACCTACCTACCTTACCCTACCCTACCCTACCCTACCCTACCCTACCCTACCCTACCTTACCTTACCTTACCTTACCTTACCTACCTTACCTACCTTACCTTACCTACCTACCTTACCTACCTACCTACCTACCTACCTATGTCCGTCCCTCCCTGCCTCCCTGCCTGCCTGCTTGCCTGGCTGGCTGTTTGTCTGCCTGCCTGCCTGCCTGCCTGCCCGCCCGCCTGCCTGTCTGTCTGTCTATCTCTCTCTCTCTGTCTGTCTGTCTATCTTATCTTATCTTATTTCTATTTATGCATGCGGCACACGCACACACTAGACAAGAATGGATCATTATAGTGATCCGTCAGGAACTGAGTCCTGTAACGTGCAAAACCAGCCTAGACCATTAGACGTGTTTGCAGGTACACATCCATGGCCAATGGATGCTTCCCTCTCTGATGCATAGCTTCGTTGGACAGAGTAGCATCAGAGAGCTCTGTCCCCCTGCATTATTATTAGAAGGGGAGAGGACGGAAGGAAGAAAAAAGAGAGAAGTTTTACATCTATTCAGATGTTACACACACACACACACCCGGCCGGAGCCGGGTCAACCCTGAAAGGCAAAAGGAAGAAAAAAGCGGACACAAACGACGGGCAAAGGGCCAAAACAGCGCAAGGGGGGGAGGGGAACAGACGGACCTCCAAAACCAACCTACACGGCGAAACGGACCTGACCAAAACAGAGCACACACCTAAACCCCCACGACACATTACGGAGAGGCACGCAGGGAGAATTAGGGACCA
>CAMXCT020001413.1:300000-302500 GCA_947184155.2 Cladocopium goreaui | reverse complement strand
TAAAAAACCAGAACCCACCTCCCACCACATCTGGTTGCGCAAAGTGCAAAGAAACGGAAGTCAAAGTGGTTAGTGCCAATTCAAACTGAAATTTCTCCTGAAATTGTTGCATTGGATGCTATAGGAAAGAAAAACTTCTACACGAGAAGTGAACCTAGACTGCACAAGAGACGCGTGTTTTTTCAAAACACGTTTTATGACTGAGACGTTCAAAGAAGAACTGTACTGCTGGCGGAAAAAGAACTTTCGTGGTTGCTGCTGACTGGCTGTCGGGCATTCTAGTTTCTTGACAGTTTGCATGGCAAGGCGTCGTGCCTCCTCTTTGCAGTAGCCTCTGTGTTGCAGTTTGTCAAAAAACAGGTCTAGGTGCTTGGCAAAAGCTTTGGCATTCTTCCGGTTTGTTCGGTGTAGCCTCTGCGTCTCACCAATCACCAAAGCTTTGAACACACTGGGTGGGTGACATGAAGTCCGTGGCAAGTACAAGTATGCGTTCTGCGGCTTTCGGAAAGTCTCAAAAGAAATGGAATGATCTCCCATGTGCAGTGTCAAACTAAGATCCAGGAAATTCACTGCCATACCGGAACCGGACATCTCCCAAACGATGTTCGGATGCCAGATGTTGAGTTCTCGAAGACACTCGTCTTTTGAGTCCAGAGGAAATATTGCAAAAGCATCATCTATGTAACGCTTCCACATGAAAATCTAGGAACATCTCTGAACAAGAAAACGTCAAAAGCAGCAAGGTACAAGTTGGCAAACACGACGGAGGCTTGCAATCCAGTAGGTAGACCACTTTGTACATGCCATATGTCTGCCTCAAATTCGACATATTGTACGGCAAGCAGAAACTCAATGAGCTTGACTATCATGGCCCCAAAACTGGGCTTCGAACTCCAGAAAAACCTCACTTTGCTGGCTATGACACTGAGGAAATGCCGTTGGTCAATGCTGGGGTATAGATTCCGCACATCAAACGTGAACAAAGCAAAACCAGGAGGGACAACGCAATCCACAAGCTGTTTCACAAGATCTTGCGAAGACTGAATGACATGCAGCTGTCTGTGTAGCATAGGCGCCAGCGCTTCAGTGAGAAAAACTGACAAGGGGCTAAACCAAGCCTTGCTCAGGTTCATGATTGGCCTGCCTACCACCGGGGACTTGTGCAACTTCACTCTGAGTCGAAAACTGCCAACATTGTTGGAACCGAAATCCTTGCGGATGAACGCTGCTAGTCTGGTGGATATGGAACCCGCAAGCACTGATTGCTGCAAAAAACTATCCAGCAGGAATTTCAAATTGGCAGGAATCCAGGAAGTCTGAGCGGGAGACTTTGTACGAGGCTTCCTCCAGCAATCTCAAGCACTCTTGCCTAACCCAGTGCTTGGGCACAATTGCATCACCAAGGTTCTTGTCGCAATCCACTACGCTGATTTCACGTCGGTGTTGCCACAGCCATTTCCGAGCAGCTTTGTCAATGAAATCCTCATTTTTGACAAGTTCTCGAGGAGAATAGCTACTGAGTTCTTCTCGCAGCAGCCTGCCATATGCAGAAATGATTGGATCCTCTTTGGGCTTCCAAGCAGTTCGGAGACGGCAACGTCTGAAAAACGTAGGTTCAAGTGCATGTCTGTCAAAAAACATTGCCGTATTCAAAGACCTTTCCAAAGCAGAAACGCTTGTCAAGACTTTAGCAGCTGAACTGGCACATCTGTCCGCCACAAACTTACCGCCTTTCGACAAATACGCGAGGACATACGTGGGGATCTCAAAATCTGGCGAAGTCAAAATATGAACTGGCATGCAAAAACGACGTTCAAGCTGTACAAGGGACATTTTTCTCAGTCTAAACTTGAGGTACATGTCAAAGTCGATGCTCCAATCATCCTTCCAAAAACTTCGCCTCCTAGGTCTGTGTGATAGTCAAGACCTGTTGTGTGGGGCTGGGGTCTTCATACGCACTTGCTTGTGACCGGTGCCCTTGGACTGCCCTTTGCCTCGGGTCTGCTTTCCTTTGCCCTTGCCCTTACCCTTGCCCTTGCTTTTGTTTCTGCTGGATGCCCTAGAAGCCCTCGAAGACTTGGCACTCTTCGCAGACTGGCGGGATCTGTGCGAAACAAGGCTGGACTGCCTACTCTTGATAGACGTTCTGGAGCCCGATCTGCCACGATCTTTGTCATTGGATCCCATGGGCTTGGACTTGGGCTTGGACACAGTTGAGCCGACCGAGATATTGTACTTCTTTGCCAAATCTGGATGCTGCTTGACAAAATAGGCCAGGGCACCAGTGGTTGGTACAACATGCTGTGACTTTTGTGTTCCGCTTTTTCCTGACAGAGTTGCAAATTCCAACACTGCCATGGCTAAAAGCTTATTGACGTCCATAATCCTGAACTCGGCTTCAGCTTTTGTAAGTTCATCCTTTCTCTTCTGTTTGGATTCCTTGTCTTTCTCCTGCTTGGACATGGCCTTCGGATGCTCTGTTCGGAAGACCAGCTCAGCA